>OZ007522.1:15019651-15055508 GCA_963931895.1 Eupithecia pulchellata
GTTATAAGCCTTTTGTGAAATAAATATGTTGAGTTTCCAACGAAAGAAAGCTATATTTAAGCATTATTTATATTTAATTGATTTCGTTATTTCTTGGTCATTAAGCTATTTATTTATTTTATTAGGTAGGTACTCAACACACATAATAAGCAATAATAATAATAAAATCAGAGAGAATACAAACTGGCTTGAGCAGTCGGCAAGTAGTAATTAGAGATAATTATATGTGTCATTATGTTTGTCTCACTACCCGACAGACCTTGTCCTGTCTGTTTTATTCAGTTTTAGTTATTCATACCTAAGCGAACCCACTCCTACTCCTCTACTCAGGGCCGTAGCCAGAAATACTATTCGGGGGGGGTCGAGCCTTAGACCCATGCAACATCTTTATATATGTACTTATGCTAGTACCCGGAGTGGTTTTCAACCAAGCACTTTCCAAAAAAAATCGATATAAAAATAATAACCATTGGTAACGGCGAGCGGAGCGAGCCGCGAATTTTTTCTGATTTTTCCGATGTTTTGTAAAAAAGTAGGCAAAATTGTGACAATAGATGTGACAGCTAGCCCCAAATATTTTAAAAACTGCGGTGGTCATTTTGGAGATTGGTATGCCAGCAGTAGTAGTATTAGTTAAGGGGTAGGTATAACAATTCACATTATTATGAGAGAATGGCGAGCGAAGCCAGCCGTCAATTTTTTACATATTTTCGGCAGGCTGATAAAAATGACTAAATGGCTATAGAATGATCGGCGAGCGAAGCGAGCCGCCAAATTTTTTACATATTTTCGGCAGGCTGATAATACTGACCGAAAGGCTACAGAATGAACGGCGAGCGAAGCGAGCCGCAATTTTTTGTGCGACCTTTCGGATGATCTATAAAATAGAATCAAGAGTGAGAAAAGATAATGATTAGCAGGGATCAGAATAGGTAGAGTTTTTAAGTACCAAATGACGTCATACACGCTAGAACGATAGCTTAGTATGGATATGTCTCATAATCTCGAAATTCATATACTAAATTAATCCCGATATTCTTCAATTTATTTACGCAAGTATTTCGATTACGAAACATTTATTTTTATTCTAAAAATATCATCATCATCACAAGCCTATAACAGTCCACTGCTGGACATAGGCCTCCCCTAATGAGCGCCATAGATGGCATCATTATGTGGGGGTTATTGCCCATAATCCCCACTATAAAGTAATCAATCAATACAATACAATCTAAAAATATAATAATTAATAATATAATAAAAAAAAGGATTGATTCCTGCACGATTATGTCGCATAGCGGTTTTTATTTCTCAACAAAGCGTGTAGGCGTAGACTTTTTTATTTCTCTTTCTATTGTGTATATTCCTGCCTTGTAGCAGGCGGGGTGCGGGGTGGACGTTGTGGAAGACCAGTTTGAAAAGAGATTGGATATAAATAGGTACATTTTTGTTCACCCGTTTGTTTCGGTGCGTTGAGTGTGCTTAAATTATGGATCCACGCCATTCAAGTTACAAAACGTGGCTATAGTTAGCTTTTATTTGAGAAATTGAAATACCAAAAATATTTTACAATTCCCGATTCAGGGATTAAAAAGGCATATCCATGTTATGTTATCCTTGGCTTTTTACGTCATTAGGTACTTAAAAACTCTACCTATTCCGATCCCTGATGATTAGTGAACCCTGAAACTTTTAGAGCCAAAATTATAACAGTGAGTGGAGTGACCGCCGATATTTTGTTGTGTTTGCGACCGCTGAAAATTTTTGAGAAATTGTGGCATTTTCGCAAGGTTGTTGAAAAGCTTAGAATAATTCCGAATTAACGGCGAGCGGAGCGAGCCGCGAAATTTTTTGTGACCTTTTCGGCCGTTATTAAATAGTTTAGAAAAGTATGTTATAAATAAATACATGACAGTAAACGGAGAAAGCAATTCAATTACGGAACACAACAAAATAGGTCTATTGATTTATAAAATTAAAAGTAATGTCGTGATCTGCCTGCCTAGCTGGAATCGGCCGTAAATGAATGCGATGCGTGCACCCAGCTCAATTAAAATGTAGAGACGAATTTTGTCGAAAAAAGTTTGAGTGTTCAAAAGATAATAATTTAAAGAAATATTTAAGTGCTTACATACAGTACAATGTATGTAGATACACAATAGGAATCGCATGGCATGGTGCGCGAGCGCGCCCCGTCCGCCACCGATGATTCAGAGCGCGCTGTTGTTAATCGAAGACGAAATAAGACGAAAAATTTTTTGTGTTTTTAAGAGAGAATAGCTATTTAAAGTAAGCCGCACTTTCCACGTACGAGTACGTATTCGAGAAAATTTTACCTATTCAAGTTTGATTTTTAACGGTGCCTCAACATTTCGGGGGGGGTTTGAACCCCCAAACCCCCCCCCCCCTCCCTACGGCCATGCCTCTACTGTTGTGCGAAGATTTTCCTTCTCGAAATTGGTTTCTGTGTAGCACACACACAATACCACTTACTTTAGAATACCTAAAACTTTACTTTTTTTTAAATGACCTTAACTTAAAATAATCTTTAACAAAGTAGGTACCTAAAGGTAAGCATTAAGTATTTAATACAATTTCTAATCGAAAAGTAGGAAGTCATACTCCTCCATTGTCATCAATCATTCATTATTTTTTATCGATAACATTTTATCGACTGTGTGTATCAACCAAAGAAGGAGCCGGGATTCCAGTTCAAGGAAATAAAGTTAGAACTGAGCTACTGACCAAAAATATTCCGAGTGGGAACATTTTTGGTCAGTAGCTCAGTGAGTGGGTTTTATACAATAGTGTGCAGCTGCCCCCCCCCCTCCTAAAGGATAAAAAAATGTACCTGCCAACTACAAAGCAACGCAGATCACTATATAACCTACTTGTAATTTCGTAAATCAATGGATGGATTAAGTACCTACATATTTTTCTTGTTTTTCCATTATTGAATTGCTGTTATTCCTTTTGATATAGCTAGTACCTACTCTTCTTAACTATTTGAATACGGCCGAAAATGTCTCGAAAAATTTCATGGCTTGCTCCCCTTGCCGTTAATTCTGTAGTCTTCTGAGCTTTTACCAGCCTTCCGAAAATTTTACGATTTCTTAACCATTTTCAGCGGCCGCAAAATCTACAAAATATCGACGCTCGCTCATTCCACTCAATGTTATATTTTTTTTTATACTACCTCGTGACCACCCGAAAAAGTAGGTAACAAAAATTGTCGCGGTGGCTCATTCCGCTCGTGGTTATTTCTTTTTACGTATTTCTAACATTTTTTGACCTTGCTTACTGCACCTAACTCCAAAATTAATGCCGCAGTCTCTTTATATTAATTTTCGGGGTTAGCGGTTACCAAACATCCGAAAAGTCTCGAAAAATCGCCATTCATTCTGTAGTAGGATTTATTTTCTTGTTATTCGCCAAAAAACAAACTTGTTCTTAGCTTTCTTTTCTTGTCTATGGGTAGCGTGTCTTAAAAAGAATTGGGCATCATTCCGCTAACACTATTTGTCAAGGCTCGTTCCGCTCGCTGTTCATCACGCGCATCTAGGACTTCATTATTAGTTAATTACCTACCTTTTTAAATTTTTATCATCCGAAAATGTAACGAATCGCTCGAAGTTAGGTATATCGTTTTTTTTTTCATTTTTATATTTCTAGAATTTTTTGTCTTTGTTGCTGGCATACCCCACCAAAATCCACCACAATCTTTGAAATATTCGAAGATTCGATGTCATATCTATTGTCAGTAACACTCTTGCATACTTTTCTACAAAACATCCGAAAAATCTCAAATAATTTCGAGGTTCGCTCCGCTCGTTCCGTTACTCATGGTTGAATACCAGGTAAAAAAAAAATGAAAATTACTTGTATAAAGTTAAAGTACAGGTTGAGCGCCATAGCGTAGGTACCTACCCAGTTACGATAACGACTTGCGAAAGACATTTACTAATTAGTTATTTGTTATGTCCAACCGTGGACTAGCAATATCCATCATTATATAATACTTATTATTGTGATGGATATTGTCGGGCGGCTGTGGTCGAACCCCCCACCCCGCCCCCCCGTCCGCTAAAGCAACATGCTCTTGACTATACCTATTTTGTAGTACAAACGTAAAAATTCGCTGTCTTCCTTTTATTTCTGGCTCTATGTTATTTAGCAAAAAATTATCCTTAAGATGATGCCTTTCGATCGGTATGATAAAAATACAGGATAATTAGTTTCCTCGTGTAACGGGTTCGATTTCCTGTTCACCCATGTAAAAATCTATGAATGCAGTTTAAATTGTTTTTTAAATTAAAATAATGTCTTCTTTTTATAAAATCTTTCATCTACAATATTTAAGGTACTTTCCCTCCACGTGGCATACTGTGGGACGCCCTGAACACCTACCTAATACTACCACGGACACTTCCCCGCAAAATGAGGTAGAGTAGACCGTGAATACAGTTTTTAGAGCATTTCGTATTCCGACCGAGTCACAATGTCTTTGACAATAATTAATAGGAAGGTAGGTGGTGGTCACACTGGAACTACAAAAATAAAAACAAATTACACACCCCATGTCATACAGATTACATAGGGTAGGGAAATAATGTATGGGAAGCAGCTGAGCTTCCTATTCGTAAATATTAACAGTACAATAGATATGTAATATCTTATCAAGAAGGCCTTTTACTTGATCCATGAATACTATCAATGATGTTATTTTAATGCCTGGCCAGATGTCGCTCAGTTGCGCTCCTACAATACCAAGAAAAATAATGTTGTGCTTAACTCTATTATATGCCTATACATAATATATGTATATTAATAGATAATTGTCATGCACGGCTCTAAAAATGTGTCCAAATTATGATATAACTTTTCATTGACTAACTTCAAATTATTTGACATTATTTATTAAAATATTACTTTATAATTTGACTACAGATAAAATTAACTTTTAGTCCAAATAAGCAGATTGTTTGCACGTTAATGTTAATCTCTTATTTATTTTAAATGTATAATGAAATGTTGTATGCCCAAGTGGCAGAATCCAGCGATATAAGTCTTAAGAACTAACTGTATGTTTGAGTTCAAAACAATAAATGAATTAGGTACTCAATTACCTACCTACGTATATTATTAACCTGCTGTAGGCACTCCGCACTAGGTTTTTAGTTTGAACCAAAAGTTTTACATTAGGATCTACCTATTGTTTATTAATTTAATTGTGACCTGTACCTTTGTGTCCATTCTATCATGCATGTTACAATAGGAGCATAGAGCAACACGGGCCCCCCCGGCCCGGCCGGTGGACTCTATGAATAGGATTGATTGATTGAATACATACTTTCATTTGTTTTTGTTGCCAATTGACTTGAATTTGTTAGTTGTATTTTTGTATGTAAAACAGGATCTCATTGTTAATTTATTAAGTAGAAGTATAGTAATTTGAAAATAAAGAAATACATTTCTTTGGTTCACACTGATTAGTAACAAAAAAACAGAAAAAGCTACACTTTCTGCTGTAACAAAAAGCATAATATTACTCAACAGGAGTCAGACACTGGTTTTCTGGCAGGACCCTAGTACATAAATGTATGTATTTTATACAGCAAAATTTTGTTTCTTAATACAGTTGTATCTTTTAAGTTCTGGTTTTATTGCTGTCTTACTGCTGGGCAAATCAAATGCTTCCTTTTATAGCAGAGCAGGTAGGTACCTACTTGTATAGATTGTGTCTAGATACATACTAGCAGGTTGAAATAATAATGCCCAATTACTTGGTCAAGGAACCAGTAGTTCCTGAGGGTATTCTATTCTGTACCTGACTGAGGTAAGACCTACCTAAAGAGTAGGAGCAGCTGAAGGGTAGGTCAGTACAAATTCAACACGAAATTAATAAATAGGCAGTGACTATTATTTAGTTTATAAAAATAAAACTATACATAATAATTAAGACAAATTTTGAACCAGCAATGGGACCCATATGGATACTCATAATATTATGACAATGTTGTCTTACTACACACAATGTAATGTGAACTAACTTTCTTTTCCTGGATTTCTTAGGATCTCCAGAGGGAATGTAAAACTGTCCCCAGGAGATAGTGATGTTCAGCTGAGTCACGTGGCCGTGACCCACTGACCCTAGCCGTCATCTAGCTATACTGGGTCAAGTTTTTGGACTTGGAAGTAATGGCAGCATGAAAATTTATGAAAAATTGGATACATATTCTCCTAACAACATTTTGTTCAAGGTACCTTATTCTATACAAAAAATCCACCTGCATAGTCAGTCAACTGAGCAGTCACATTCTGTTTCATCTGTGTAGTGTTTAGCTGTAAATACATTATGTAAGCATGATAACAAGGCATTAATTTATTATATTACATTGTAAGATAATTGGTTAGGTATTCTTCCAGAAGTTAGGATTTTGCTGGAGGCGGCGCTCAAAGTTCTGGTACCAGGAGTGCAGGGTGCTGAGGGGGATGTAGGACACTCCGGGTGTGGGGCTCATCTGATCCTGGGTCACCGAGAATGAAGCTACAAAATTCACTAAGTTCTCTAACATTTTTTGAGCAAATGAGATGTAGGAATTAGTTTGTTGTGCCTGCAACAAAATAACATCTTTATGTTTATAGAAGCCTCTTTGGATGTGTGGATCAGAACATTTGACAACCTCTGTGGCATGATGGCAAAAGTCTGCCTGCACTGCATAAGGTTGCGGGTTCAATTCCTGCCTTGGGACAAATATTTGTATGATCTAAAAATATTTTTCAGGGAGTTGTGGTTGTTGTTCAAGTATATAATAAAAAAAATGTACCTACTCGTATATTATTCAGTATATCAGTTATCTAGTACCCATAACACAAGCTCTGCTTAGCTTGGGGCTAGATAATACTGTGTGAATTGTCCAGCATTATTTGTCAGAATTTATATCACTTTAACATATTTATGTAAGAATTCTTATCAGAAACTCACAACAGACGAAGCAAGCAACTGAACATTGACATCCGGCTCAATTGAGATTCCGATTTGTGCACTGTGACATATTTTCTGCTGGCCAAATGCACTGAGGAATTTGTTTTCACCTGCAAAACGAAATGATTAAGTAATTTATACCCGAAGGTTGAAACACAGCATTACAATCAGTCAAATGTAAATAAACAAACTTGATAATTCATGCAGCTTTTTTAGGTTGGATATCTTGAAGATGGCGGATGGTTTGGCGTTAGAGATGTGTCCAAGGAGCTGCCAGTTGGGCGGTGCGGCCGGGTCGGGCCAGCTCCAGTAGACCATGCCCGCCGTGCCCGGGGGCAGCGGCGCCAGGCCCGTGAGGAACACCACCGCGTGGTTGATGCCGTCCGCCTCCGCGATCGTCGTCAGGAACCGCGTCTCCGACACCTGCGTGAAGTCCGTCTGCACCTGCAGACAACAAGTACTCTGTCAGCCGCAGCCGGAGCGGCAGAGACCAACTTTCGCTTCTACCCATCGCTCCACGCACCAGGCGGCCGGACACTATCAACCCGAACACATTAGTCATGGCTTTTAATATATAGTGGCTAGTTTTCTCAAATAAAAACTCAAATCTTCGTCGCATCAACCAAACTTCAATCCTGTTAATGTTTTGTTTGTTAACTTGACTTCTTTCTTTGTCGGGCACTAGCTCGGCACTAGGTATCTATTTATTTTCTTTGGTTGGTTTGCCACTTTTCTGCCAGTGTCAGTTCATGGAAATTTCACAGTCATGGAATCTGAGCATGGAATGGAGTGGAGACGTGACGTTTGTTTGCAAAATAATTTTGGTCGATGCGCGATGGTCGCGTCAGCCAATGAAGTTGAGGGCGTTTTTTTCTGCCATGCTGACTCGTGCGAGGTTCACGTGATTTTCCATTGTGCGGGAATTTTAAATAATTTTGGGATTTTTCTGTGTTAATATTGTTGTAGATTTGTAGATTCATGTAAAATAGTATCATTCATAATTAAATTAGTGTGCTTATAATAGTTTATTGTAAATATTGATAATTTTGTGCTTTCTTGGAAAATTTTCTTTGCATGGTGAGTTCTTTTGTTTTTTTTCTTCTGTTTTGATGGACCAATATGGAAGTCCCTTTGGACTCCGGGCAACTGGAGTTTGAACTGGATCTTCCTCCTGGGATTATTTTGGCCTCTCCGAGGACAACCCCTGAATATTTTGAGGCATCGTCTGATATTTTTGAGGATGTTGTAGTGACTACTAATACAAAAAGAGACGATTTTTTAAAATCCAATAAGGAACATGGATGGGCAGTCGTTCCTAGTAAAAAAAAAGAAAAGAGATTGCAAAAAATATCAAAAGTTTCGTTGAAGCCCTCAACGAAATCTTCAACGTCATCCATGAAATTAGGTTCAAATATTTTCATGAATGAGTTAGCAAAAGATGAACAGAGTCCATCTGGCCCTGTGTCTTCAACTGTAGTGCAACCTGTCTCTCAATCCCCTGTGCCCATGACTCAGGATCCCACAACTAAATCTTTTACACCCATAACTAGGGACTTCTACCATACTAATGACAGCGGTCCTTACATCGTGTATGTCGAGCTAGTGAGCTACTCATCTGGGGAAATCTCATCAGGGGAGGTGAATAAATTGGGTACCACCCTTCACCCACTGAAGTTTGGAGCTTTCCTTTATAAAAACAAGTGCACAGCTATCCTTGAAAATGGAATTAAAAAAATTGGACGTAATCGGCTAGAAGTTAAGTTCAACACAGCGGAGGAGGCTAATGCTTTCATGAAAAATGATATCTTGCTAAATAAGTATAGGGCGTACATCCCATCGCATAACATTTCCCGAACGGGTATCATTAAGGGTATTCCTGCAGAGTGGAATCATGAGGATATCGTTGAAGCCATTAATTGCCCATCAGGCACGGGTAAAATTCTTAAAACAAGGAGGCTAAATAAAAAAATGGTTACTAACGAGGGTACAAGCTGGGTCCCTACTCAGACGGTAGTGGTTACCTTTGATGGTCAAGTCTTACCAAAGGAAGTGTCTTGTTGCTTTACATTGTTGCGTGTGGAGCAATATATATTCCCGACAATCCAATGCTATAATTGCTGCAAGTTTGGTCATACAAAGATGCAATGTCGTTCTAAACCGAAATGCTTCAAGTGCTCTGATCTCCACTCTGGGGATTCCTGTCCCATTTTGGAATCAGCAGCAATTTGTTTGTACTGTTCTGGTCACCACTTCGCAACAAACAAGTCTTGCCCAGAGTATGTACGGCAGGTTAATATTAAGCATCATATGGCGAATCATAACGTTTCCTACGGTGAGGCTACAAAAGCTGTGCCACAAAGTAAAAAATCGTTTGCGGATGTCCTTGCATCTCCTGTCTCATCGCAGTTGGACAATTCATCAAAGCCTAACAACTCGCAACAGTTTACCAATTCTAAACAAACCTACACGCAGTACAGAAAAACTATTGACCGTCCCTCTCGTCCTCGCTCGCCATTGGTGCAGGGCTACGATCGAAAGTCCCACGAGGCTTTAATTAGCTCTTATGCTATTCCAACCCCTTCTAATGGTTGTGCTTTAAACAACGAAAATCAAGGTATCATCCCTCCTGAGTCTGTCTCTAAACTTATTTCATCTCTGACTAGCATAATTTTACAAGCTGATTTACCGAACCACGTTGCCATTCAAATGATAAACACCATTTCTATCACACTTGTAAATATTGTAAAGCATGGAGGATGTAGTCCTCCAATGGAACAGTAGAAGTGTAGTTCAGCATAAGGCTGAACTACATCATCTTTTTAATCTACATAAACCATTCATCTCTGCTGTCTCGGAGACATGGTTAAAACCGGGTTCCTTTTTTGGGATCCCTGGTTATACCATTCTCCGAGATGACAGAGATGATGGCTGGGGCGGTAGTGCCCTTTTTATTAAAAATAATCTTCCTTTTTCTCGAATTCCAATTCAAAATTCTAGTAACTTACTGAATATAGTTGCCCTTAGGTTTAATAATATCTCTTATGTTTCTATTTACATCCCGGAAAGAAAAAGGGCTGTTATTTCCATCCTTTCATCTTTTCTTTCAGCCATTCCTCCACCTTTAGTGTTATTAGGTGACTTTAACTGTCATAATCAATTATGGGGTGCTCCTTCTGACCACCCTTTTAGCCTTCAGCTTTTAGATATCTTAGATGACTTTAATCTATGTGTGTTGAATGATGGATCACCCACACGCAGAACTCCTCCTGGTGCTAATCGTAGCTTCGTTGATATAACCTTTTGTTCTTCTTCATTAGCTAGTCTTTTATCTTGGTCTAGGTCATCGTACTCGTATGGTTCAGACCATTATCCTATAATTGTTTCATTTCCTTTCCAAAATACAATCATTCCTGATCTTCCTCCTCTACTCCCGTTCATAATAAATAAAGAAATGTGGGACTCGTTTTCTCTTTTTCTTGATCAGAAAATAGAATCTCTTTCCTTGCCCAATTTGTCTAATCTTCTCGAATGTTGTAGATATTTTTCTATATCTATAATTGAAGCTGCTGAAGCTAACTTTAAAAAAAAGAATTCATCAGTAGGTAAAATTCCATCCCCTCCCTGGTGGGATGCAGCCTGCACTGACGCTATCAAATGTAGGAAAGCTGCTGAGCTTACCTGCGATCAAGTAGTGACTTTAAGGAACTTCATACACCTCAAAAACGTTAGTGCTGCTACTAGGAGATTATTGAAAAAAAAGAAATTTAAGGGTTGGCGTACATTCTGTGATTCAATTTCTCCACAAACTCCAACTTCTATTGTGTGGGAGAAAATTAGGCGTTTTAGATCGTCTCGTAGAAGTCATCAGTCAATCACTTCCTATTCTACATCATGGGTAAACGATTTCATGAATAAATTGGCCCCTTCTATGGTTCCAAACTATAATCAGGTTCCTAAACCTTATATGGCATATAATATTATTTCCCCTTCAAATGTTACTACTGATTCTACTTTTGCTATAGATTCTCCTTTTCTTTTTTCGGAATTAAAATTAGTCTTAAATCGTGTCAAAGACTCTGCTCCAGGTGCAGATGGTATTCCATACTCATTTCTATCAAACTCCAATGAAGCTACCTTAAAATATTTTCTCATTCTTATAAATATGGTTGTTGATTCTGGTATAATTCCAGAGACATGGAAGCATCAGGTAATAATCCCAATTTGTAAACCGGGCAAAGATAATCAATCTGCTTCATCATATCGTCCGATTGCTTTATCATCCACTATTCCTAAAATCATAGAACATTTGATTAAAAATCGTCTTGAGTGGTTCTTAGAACATAATTCACTTTTATCGGGTACTCAATATGGATTTAGAAAAGGGAAAAGTATTTCTGATAGTCAAGCCATTTTTACTACAGACATTCAACTTTCACTTTCTAGAAATGAATCAGTGGTAGCTGGTTTTCTAGATATTTCTGCGGCATATGATAATGTTGATCTTTGGATTCTTAGGCGAAAACTTCAGAACCTAGGAATTCCTCATAAGATAACGAATTTTATTTTTAACCTACTTTCTGGAAGACATATTTCAATTCGTATCAAAGGTGTGAATGAAACTGATAGGATAATCTGGAAGGGTCTCCCTCAGGGGTCCGTTCTTAGTCCGCTTTTGTATGATGTTTACACTGCTGGAATTGAGGGCCCTGTCACTTCTGTTTGTAGAATTCTTCAGTATGCGGATGATTTACTCATTTATTCCGCTGATAAATCTGTGTCCTTAGCTGCCGACAAAGTAGAACAAGGTATTACCATTCTGTCTGGCTGGTTGGAGACTCATAACCTCTCTCTTTCGGCTTCTAAAAGCTCTATTTGTATTTTTTCTCGGCGTAGGCTTATCCCTTCTGTAAATATATCATGTAATAATCTAATTATACCGGTTCAGAAAGAAGTAAAATTTCTTGGAAAAATTTTCGACTCAAAAATGAATGGTATGGCTCACATAAAACAAATTTTAGGAAAAGCTGAACAAGGGATTAATGTTATGCGTTGCCTAGCTGGTGTTTGGTGGGGTGCGCATCCCAATTCATTAAGAATTTTATATAACGCAATTATCAGAAGCCATTTTGATTTCGGTTCTTTCTTGCTTGTCCCTGGTAGTAAAAGGGAGTTAAAGAAATTAGATGTATGCCAAATGAAAGCACTTAGAGTTGTAGTAGGTGCAATGAAATCCTCTCCTACAAATGCTCTTCAAGTTGAAAGTTCTGAGCCCCCTCTTAGGCTGAGGCGTCAATATCTTGCTGACAGGTTTATTTTCAAAATTAGTGTGTTTGCTAATCACCCTCTGTTTCCGAAATTAAAATTATTGAATACCTACACACGAATTAATGCTTATTGGAAGCATAAAGATTTACCTCCTTTAATCAAAAGCTATAGGAAATTCATTTCGGTAAGATTTAGGGTGGAGAGATTTTCAATTCACCCATTATTTTTGTATGATTATTCATCTAAAATCTTTCAACCTGATGTCAGGTTATCTGTGGGAATCGACAAAAACACTGCTAATCCTGATTTGAAATTTAATAAAATAATTGATGATACCTGGCGTAATTCTGAATTGTTTTTTACGGATGCTTCTAAATTGAACGTTAATAGTTCTGTAGGAGCTGCTTTTCTGCATATGAATACAAATATTTCACGCCTATTTAAATATCCTCATTACAGTTCAAATTTTTCTGGCGAAAGCTTAGCTATTCTAGAATGCATCAAATTTATAAGGGATAATGAACTGCCGAATTCTGTAATTTTTACAGATTCTAAAAGTAGTCTACAGTTATTACTTGCCAACCCATTTGGTAAGGCAGCGATAACTTGTCCTATATCTCTGCTTACCAAACATTTACTCAGGCTTTGTTATGATGACAATTTGAAGATCACCCTGGCCTGGATTCCTGGGCATAAAGGAATCGAAGGGAATGAACAAGTTGATCTATTGGCTAGATCAGCTGTTTTGCATGGCGATATGAGTCAGTTTTCAAGTTTCCCCCATGATATAATTTCTATTGCCAAACAGGATTTAGAAACGTCATGGAATGCGTATTGGTCTAGTTCTAGTAGGTTTAAAGGTAATCATTTGTTTCAGCTTCAACCGTTAATAGCGTTTCGTCCTTGGTACGCTAGGTTAAAAACTTCAAAACAAATTTCATCAACACTATCTAGATTACGAATCGGCCATTGCTCTAGTCCTGTTCATTTACGTAAAATAAGAGTTAGGGACTCATCCATCTGCGAATGCGGTTTGGATGAAGGAACGATTGTCCATCTGTTGTTCTGCTGCCCTATATATTTTTCTCCTTCTTTAATGATTTATTAGTTCACTATAAAGCTCCTCTTTCTTCTAATGTATCAACTCTTCTCTCCCTTTCCATCAAAGAAAATACTAGTGCATTATTAAAATATTTGGTAATTCATGACATTAAGCTGTAGCGTATGAATGTGAGAAGTAATGCCTTATGTAGATATTTGTAAGTACGTTTTGAGTTTTTAGAGTCTGCTTAGTTTTGTATTATATTGTAATGGGCCTATTTACTGTTAAATCCCATATATAAGAGTTAATCTTTTTTGTTTATTTGATCCGTGAACTAGTACGTGAAGTTGGCAAAAGTTTCCTCAAATCACCAAGAGGAATAAAATTGCCAAAACAAAAAAAAAAAAAAAAAAAAAAAGTTGAGGGCTTTGTATTCTTGAGAGCAGAGCACCGCGAAAACCCCTTAGGTCTCGTAGCTACGCATGTTTGTGTGAGTGTGCAGTTTCGAATGTTTGCAAGGGCGTCGCCAGCCCACGACCCAGGGGGGGGCAAGCCGTAGCCAGAAATAATGTACTAATCGGGGGGGGGGGGGGTAGAGCTTGTTTTTTGCAAGTCGTTATCTTAACTTACTACCTATGTATCCACGCTACAGCGCTCAATAGGAGAAGCCTATGTCCAGCAGCGGATAACATGGGCTGATGAATATGTACGCTAATTTATCCAAGTAATTTTCAAGGCAAAGTGTTTAAATTTTACCTATTTACCTACTTGGTCCGCAAACAATAATTATGATCTACAAGGCAACTGGCATTCAACACTGCAAGTGAATGAGCCAGCACGACAACTTTTGTAACTTTTTCGGGTCATTAGGTAGTAAGTAGTAGTAATATTCTAACAGGGTGTAATCAGCGCCGATATTTTTTGTGTGCGGCCACTGAAAATAGTCGAAACTGAAGGCTATAGAATAAACGGCAAGCGGAGCGAGCCGCGATTTTTGTTGTCTTTTTCGAACGTACTGTATGCAAAAATTTTAGAAGAGTAGGTATTATATATATCTCAAGGAATAACAGCAAACGGAGGGAGCAATTCAATAACGGCAAAACAAGAAAACAGGCACTTATCCATTCATTGATTAACGAAATTAAAATTAATGTCGTGATCTGCCTTCCTAGAGATGGAGTCGGGTGTTAATGAATGTGATGCGTGTGCCTAGCTTACTTACATATATATAAGGTAAACCTACACAATACGAATCGAATCATACTTAGCAAGGGCGAGCCACCAAAGAATGTTGACGAAAAAAAAAATTGAGTTATTAAGACAAAACAACCACTTCAAGTGCTCCCACGTGTAACACGTATCCGAGAAAACTTTACATATTAATTATTAAAAACGGTGCCTCAACATTTCGGGGGTGGCTTGAATCCCCAAAACCCCCATCCCTACGGACCTGTTTGCCTGTATATTATGGCGATTGTAAATACGAATGATTTCAACATCCATGTGAAAAGCTTTACAAGCTATACACAGCACGTACATATTATAATAATTTTGTTGCAAATGACCGAACAAACAAAATTACTATAGGTAGGTATATAGGTACAATTTTTTTTTTAAGTTATAAATTTGTACTTACTGTCACTACTTATTCATCATCAGTCTATGTTAGTCCACTGCTGGACATAGGCCTCCCCTAATGAGCGCCATAGCGCCCTGTCTTCGGTCGCATCCAGCATCTGCCAGCAGTCTTTCGCAGATCGTCATGCCACCTGGCCGGAGGGCGTCCTACACTACGTTTATCGAGTCGCGGTCTCCACTCAAGAACACGTTTACCCCAGCGGTTATCGGTTCTTCGCGAAATATGGCCGGCCCACTGCCACTTCAGTTTGCTAATTCTCTGAGCTATGTCGATGACTTTAGTTCTCTGTCGGATGTATTCGTTACGAATCCTATCCTTCAGAGAAACTCCGAGCATAGCTCTTTCCATAGCTCGCTGAGCGACTTTGAACTGGTGGACCAACTTATTCCTAGAGATAGTGAATTTATGCGGGATTTATCGGCAAAGCAAGACAATAGCAGGACTTCGTTGTTTTGCAGTTGGCTAGGTACATTCTTTTTATCTCTGGGGGGGGGGGGGGGGGGGCAGCTGCCCCCCCTGGCGACGCCCTTGAACGTTTGTAGGTAGTTTCCATACTATCCATATGTATACTGTGACAGTATGGTGCTTAACTGCTTACCTTCTACCAGTCTTCTATCTCTCTCTACTATGTGTGACCCATGTTTGCAATTATAGAATTTGATTTGATTTTACAGATTCAAAGCTGCACAAATATCTAAGTTACTATGACATGAATTTTTAGGTAGCCCAACGTCACATGACTTGCTAACCAATTTAGTAATTTTTGTTGACAATTTATTTTTTATGCTGGCAAAATCAATTTTTCCGCTGAATAAACCTCTTTTCTCTCAGCTGCTCGTTTATTATTAATAAACTGTAGGTAGGTACTACCCGTTGCGAAAACACATTGTGATCTACACATTGTGTTATATAAGATGCCGTAGTGCATACCTACTAAGTGATCTTCACGTAGGATGCTGTTTTGTTTCATAAATAAATTAGGTATTAATAACCCTGTTTACGTATTTTTGTAGCTCAGTAAAATCACACCCAAGGATTCTGGCATGGCTAATTTGTGTGTTTCTACTTCAAGCAAGATTACAGTATTTGTATAGGTACCTACCTAGGTACTGGATAAATACAATAGTTGGGATGGGTTGGGTGGCACATATCTTCGTTCCTAAAGCAATGCTCTACTCAACCTTACAAGTTGATGTGGAACAAAAAGGCTTGTTTTCCAGGGTTCACCACAGGTCACATTTATTTGAATTCATAAAAGCCTATTTCAATAATGGAGCTAGCACTGCAACTTCAATAATAATATGACGTATTACATCGATAAATAGGTAGGTATTAACATTACAAAACAGATAAAAAATAAAAATATATCAGCATTAATCTTCATTATCATTAAATGCAGAACGGAATAAGAAAGAGCAGAGACAAGAACAGATAGATAAGTATTACTTGATAAGAGGCCAGCCAGTGTACAAGTCACTGCCCAGGGGAGGGGAGGGGGAGGTAAGTGTGCGAGTATGATAAGGACAGTCACCAGTGCGTGTGGCTCTGTGAGGTCAAGTGGGAGCTGAGCACAAGCGTAAGTTATGTTAATTGTACAAAAGCAATATTTACATACATCTTTAAGTTTCACAATAAATAGTAGTTACCTGCTCAATTTTAGAGTAGGTTTTAACAAAACACAACTTTACAAGACTACTATACTGCACGAGGTACTTACTTACCTACAGCTATAGTTTAGTATTATAATATTCTATTCAAATTGTGTAGATATTTTTTGCAATATTATTATTTACCTACTATAATAACACTTTAATAGACTAGAACAATACATTATAAATAACAGTAATGCATGAGATTACATTCCATTATTGATATTAAAACTATTCATTAACCTGCCATCTTTGCCTTTCTATAGACTTCGACTACACCAACTAAGATCATACAATTAGTTAAGTTTAGAACAATTATCGTATGCCAAAGGAAAGTAAGTAGCATAGCGCAGGCCTAGTCCATCATGTAGGGGTAGTTGACATCTCGCAGCGGCACGAATGTCTCCTTAATGGACTGCGGCGAGGTCCAGCGCATCACGTAGTTGGGCCCCCCGGCCTTGTCGTTCGTGCCCGACATGCGCGCGCCGCCGAAGGGCTGCTGACCGACCACAGAGCCCGTGCTCTTGTCGTTGATGTAGAAGTTGCCGGCTGTGGGCCGCAGCACCTCGAGCGCCGTCGCCAGGAAGTCAGGGTCTGACGCGAACACAGAGCCCGTCAGCGCGAAGGCAGTCGAGGAGCCTATCATATCAAGCGTCTCCATCACTTTCGCGTCGTCGTACACATACATACAGAGCACGGGCCCGAAGATCTCTTGCGTCATCAGCTCGTCCAGGGGGTCGGTGGTCGCGATCACAGTCGGCTGAATGAAGAATCCCTTGCTCTTATCGAACTCCCCGCCGGCGAGGATCTGACAGCGCGGGTTCGAGCGCGCGCGCTCGATGTAGCCACTGATGCGGTCGAACGCCTTCTCGTCAATGACGGCGCCCATGAAAGACGAGAAGTCACTTGGGTCGCCGACCTTCAGCGAACTCGTCACGCTCTTAAGGCCAGAGATGATGGGTTCGCTAAGAGACTTGGGCACATAAAGGCGCGACAGCGCGGAGCACTTCTGGCCACAGTACTCGAAGGCGGAGCGCACGGAGCCCGTGATCACGGAGCGCACGTCGGCCGACGGGTGCACGAAGTGGTAGTTCTTGCCGCCGCACTCGCCGATGAGGCGCGGGTAGTTGCGGTAGCGCGCCACGTTCTTGCCGACCTCCGTCCACAGCCAGTTGAAGGTGGGCACGGAGCCGGTGAAGTTGACGCCGGCGAGGTGCGGCGAGGCGGTGACGGCGCGCCCGAACACGGGCCCGTCCGCTGGCACGAAGTTCACCACTCCGTCGGGGATGCCGGCGCGCCGCATTATGTTGAACACGCGCCAGTTGGACAGGACGGCCGTGTCCGAGGGCTTCCACACCACCGCGCAGCCCATCAGAGCCGGCGTGTAGGCGAGGTTGCCACCAATGGCCGTGAAGTTGAATGGGCTGATGGCCGCCACGAACCCCTCCAGCCCGCGGAAGCGTATCGAGTTGAGTGTCGTGCGAGGGTCCTCCGATATGGGCTGGTACTTAGCATTGTCCTTGGCGAACTGAGCGTTGAATCGCAAGAAGTCGATGAGCTCCGGCGCAGCGTCGATTTCCGCCTGCACGACCGTCTTGGACTGACCCAGCATGGTGGCGGCCAGCAGCGCGGCGCGGTACTCGCCGGCCATCATGTCGGCAGCCGTCATGAACATCTTGATACGCGACTCCAGCGGGACGCGGTCCCAGCTCTTCTGCGCTTCGACGCACGACTCGATGGCCCAGCGGATGGTCTTCTCGCTCGCGTAGTAGTACTGGGCGATCTTCCGCGAGTGGTCGTGCGGCATGGGCTGGCAGCGCGGGGCGCCCTCGCGGATCTCCTCGCCGGCCACCACTATCGGCACGTCCTCGCAGGAGGCGGCGGTGCGGGACAGTTCTTGCTCGAGCGCGGCGCGCTCGGCGCTGCCGCCGCGGTAGCCCAGCACGGGCTCGTTTGCCACATTAAACTCTTGTATCTTCGGGCGTCGCACCACGCTCCCCAGGCAGCGCTCCAGCGACCGTCCGCCGCCGACCATCAACTTCGCGGCCAACATTTTGACGAACCGACGGATTAGATGCGACGAGGCAACGGAGTGCGCGTTACGTAAATCGCTAATGCGGCGGCGCGGCGCGAGCGGATGCGGTGCGCGGATGCTTCGAGACTGCGCTCGACAGTTTACCGAGACGTTGCCACCGACCGAGGAGATAGGATATACCGCGACCTTCACCTTGATTGTCCCAAGCTAATTTGCGTTCAAGTGGATGGCGGCGAGTAAATCCATAGCTAACTTGAAAATTGCAACTTGCAAGAAAACAGCAGTATAATGCTGGTAAGAGAGAATTATGTAAATACAAAATGAGGAGGCCCTTTTTCTTTTTTTTTTTTTGTGATGATCGGATGAGATTGAGAACCTGAACAAAATCTGACAGCAGTGTTGCCGGCAGTCAAAATTAAAAAGCTCCGAACCTAACCCAATATTAAACTTTTTAAACTTTCACGATTTGTTGACATATATATTTACATTATTTTGTTTATTTTCAGTCGCCCCGTGACCACGATCGCTGCAACGCGATGGAAACGTAGGGGAAAATAAAAACAAAAGGTACGCGATAAATACCCGATAAATATTCTTTAATATAATGTCTAACCCAATATTGATCCGAAATATTACAATAGATCGGTTTTACAATAATAATAATATAATTTATTCTTTATTGCAGAATATGATCCATTTTACATTAAATACAAATTAAATAAAAATGATAACAAAATGAAATAGGTAAGTATAAAAAAAAATATATATATAAAAATACTTAAAGGTAGGTACTAGGTTTAAGTACCTATCCCCCTCGTTTTCGTTTATAAAGGCCTGATAACATCAAACGGTCAGACAAGCTTACAATAATGTCGTTTTACACGTGTCAACTATGGCTGGACATGAATGAGGCAATTCTCTTTCTTTGAATGGCACTTTTTCAGAGTCTACACGGGCCTGTGTACATTTCTGACGCGCTACAATAATGTTTCAGGCCCATGAGATGCTTAGAGATGTTATTATAATGCCGATAACATAACACACACATGATTACATAAGATCGTATAACAGTATGAGAAAAACATTATCATATTGAAAAATTGTCTAGCTTTAATGGCAATCGTTCAAAAGAGCATGAAAACCGTACAAATGGTTGACTGTGAATGGCTGTCGAAAAAATAATACCTCAAAATGTTATAAAGTCGGTCGTACGCATAGAGCAACACGGGCCCCCGGCGGCGAGCGGGTGGCTCAGACGAACGAATATATAGACCTGAAATACCTACGTGCATACCTAAAGTTAGTCTGGCACAAAGATGGCGGCCTGCTGTAGAGTTGCGCGTATTTTAACATTGAATATCGATAAGTAAGTAATTGAGTTGCACGGAGTTGAATTATAAATTTTCGAATATTAGTAAGTAGAAGAATAAGTACCTATCTTTAAGCTCTGTTCAGTTTTATTTAAGTTTCTATACCTTGGTGATCCGTAACGGCCGTAACGGGTCATTAGCATTATATTACCCTCCGTCCTATCGTCTAAAAACGGGATACTACAATAGATTTCATCAAGTTCAATAAAAAACGCTATTTACTACGTACAGTACAGCTCAATTCAGTTAATATTAACACTACAACTTCCCCAAGCTTTGGCTGGCACTCAATTCAATGAATATCCTCTATATTCAGTACTAATACTAATATGTTCATATAAGACAATTATTTAGGTTGCCGCGCTCGGCCCAAGGTAAGTTTCGTGTGGACTGCCAGTTTCTGCAGCTTGTACCTTGATGGCGTGTGTGGAAGAGTCTTAGACAATCACTGACCTATCAAGCCCATTCCATCAAAAACTGACCTTTTTTGTAAAAACGTTGGTTTTTGCTGGAGTCGACGCCGGAAAGTTAAATCAATCATTTTCGAACACAAGGTCACTGACCTTTATTGTAAAAACGTTAGTTTAAGCTGGAGTATACAGGTAAGTTAAATAAATCAGTTTCAAATACAAAGTTAGACCTTTTTGTATTTTTGGAATTTTATGTGTCGGGGTATTTCTTCATGTTTTTTTTTATTGCATCGCGATCGCGATAGCTCCTGCGCTGCGGGAAGTGCAGTGCAGCCTCTCCGCCATTGCGTAACAAGGGACAGGCACACTGTGCCTGTCCCTTGTTACGGCTGGCGGAGGCTGCACTCCCTTCGCGCCTCCGGCTTATTATATACCTACACTCTAGGGGCTCCACGCACAAGACCACGTGGAGTCGGGGAACTCTGTGTCGGATCCGCCACTCAAATTGAATCTAATCAACTCTTCCCGGAATGCTCTGTAAAGTTTTTATATTGTTTCTGCATCCATATTTAACGACACACTTTGACCTCTAGCACCGAGGTCATTGAACTTTGGGGTCAAACCGCTGAACCAAAGTTGCACCCCTAGTGACCCTCTTAACGATGCCACAAGAAAAAACATTTGTTATAATATGCCTAAAAACATCTTTCGAAATTTTTCTAAGTCTTTCGCCTTGAAACTGAACGACATACTTTGACCTCTAGCGCCGAGGTCATTGAACTTTGGGGTGGATCACCTGAACCAAAGTTGCACCCATAGTGACCCTATTTACGTAGCCAAAAAAAATACATGTTATATATACATAAAAAAATTCGTCGAAAATTTTCTAAGTCCTGCGTCCCGTAAACTCCACCCCAACCAAAAATTCTGTCCCTGGCACCACACCTTTGAATCTTGGTTAGCTTGGTTCAAAGTTGCTGACGCTGCTGTAAAGGATTTACTTTTATTTTTGTGTTATTGGTACTGCGTCGATGAAATAATTCGTTATCGATAATCGATGTTTTGAAAATACCGAACCCTAACTCTATTTACTATGACGAATAATTTTCTCCTAAAATCACATAATATTCATAGTAAAACATTGAATGAATAAAGAAAAGCAAGCGGATCTTTATAAACTTTCCCACAAACAGCAAAATGTTTGAAAATAATAGAAAATGTAAGAAATTTTGAATGAATTCGGTACCTTTCCCATGCAACGTTATATTTTGATGTTTTTTGTTGATTTTCATGCGACAGCCAAACACTCTGCACATACACTTATAAAATACATTATTCTCCAAGTTTGCACACTATAAAAAAGCATAATTATCGCCTATTAACTCTAAATTTCCTTCATTTTCGAATAAAAACAAGTCCGGATGACAACTGATGTACTTGTTGTTGACTGCGACTAAACATGGCGACCGGCCACAGGGGGTGAGGGGTGAGGTATTTTGTGACGTCACCAAAACAATGTTGCCATTTTCAGTCATGATCAAACTGCTGTTGTCCTTTTTTACTCATGATTATCTTCATTAGTCAAAAAGAGATGCCGATATGTAAGTAACTCTGCTGTCGAAATACATCACACTTCTATAACTAACTGTTCGTAACAAGTTTGTATAGATGTTTATGCCAGATCTATATTCCTCTATAATCTAAGGCGGGTGGTCGTACGTAATAAACTAATCAATAAAATAGGTACATTATCTAACAAAATTTTACCGCAGTGACGGGAAAAGATGGCACATATGCATGCATGACATAAACAAATTCCATGATAATAGTGAGACTAGGTAGCAAAAGCATAATAATGCATCATTCACAATAAAATGCAGAGTTGATATCAAAACTCTTCAATTAACATCTTTTTCGAGGAACTATCTACAATACGACGGCATTATAATTCACAATAGAGTCTGTTCAAAAAGAGAACCGTCGTAGGAATTGAGGTCGCGCGTGTGCTAATTTACTACTTTTGTTGCGTTGACAACACTGCTCTGTCATTGCCAGTGCGACTAAAAGTTTTTGATACTTGGTAGAAAGAAATCACACCAACTGTTGTCATCTGTAGGTATATTTTTTTTTATACTTGCTATTAGTGTTCTGATTAGTAACTATCGGGTATTTATCGCGTAAAAAAAAAGGATAAATACTCGTTAATTACTAATCATTATGTGTTCAGATCGCGTAAGTTTAAAAATATTCACTTGCTATTAAGTAGGTAGGTTGGTATGTATCTTCGCATAATGCTGATTAAAATCGGCTACCATAGCACAACACAGGTGTTATGTGATGTGATGACTGTGATCTGATGAGCCAAAAATAAATGCATGATTCTACTTTGGTTTAAGTGCTGGCTTTAATCAACATTATTAATTACGGACTTAAAAAATAAAACATGGAGACATTTTATGATTTTATTAATATTATCTTAATATACCGTAAATATTTACGATTATAGATAATAATTTAATCAGTACCATAATCAAAATCTGAATCTACGTATTCAATGCCGCTTATGTCTGAGCGAGCTTTGGAGCATTCACTGTCGGACTCATCTGTTTCATCTTCGGATTCTGATTCTGTTACATTTATGATAAATTCTTGTAAATTGTCCATTAAATGGTCCTGTTCCCAATATTTTTCTTCAACATGCTTCACATGTTCACATTCTTTTTGCCACTGAGCAGTAGTAATATTATTGAATATTCTATGTAGCTTCCTTAGAGTCGGTACCTCTTTTCGAACAGTATAAAATTGTTGAATTTTGCTCCGTATGGCACATTTGTCAAAATCGTCCAGAATTATTGTCTTGGGCCGGCCTTTGCGTTTTTTCCCTGGAGTGCACCACACACCTCTATTTACAGCACCTTCTTTTTTAATTTTAGACACAGTGTCTCTACTAAGACCTGCAACATAAAATGTAAATAATCAGTTTAATATTTAAAAACGCAAAGTATCAATATGTGTTAGTCGCACACTACAAAAATAGGTCAGCTGAGACTAGAATGATTTTTACCTAATATAGTATTTCCATTTACGCTAATCACACATAAAACACTAAAGACACTGTATATTTAGTATAAGAAATCTATGTACAGTCCAAAAAATACCACAAGAAAGCTATTACATACCAGTCATTGCGGCTACTCGTTCCGTAGCTTTGTTCAGGTCGATGATTGGGCTTTTTGACGCTTTTTCGCGTTGACAAAACTGTATAACGTTATATATTATTTGCCTCACAGTGCTGCGTAACGTTTTTCCTCTTTTCGACATAATTATGCAATAATTTACACAAAAACAAGATCAACAATAATTTATCGAGTCGAAGTTGGCTTATGTATGACAGTTGCGTGATGAGACAGATGACACATCGATTGGGTTGCTATATAAAAATCTTAATGTTAGTTCACCCTAACGCCACGACGGTTCTCTTTTTGTACAGACTCTAGCTGTTAAGTTTTTATAATACCTACCCTTTTTACTATTTTATAGTTATACTATTTAGGTATTTTAAACTATTTTTAGGTACTTTATATACCATGCATGATACAGTTATGTAGTGGTGTGCATCATGAATAGTGTTAGCGAAAAGTAGCGATTAAGCATTTTGCCTCGCTACCACACTACAGTTAATACAGTGCACACTGTGCAGAAATATAGTGTTATTGCCGTTTCGATTGGAGTTTTCGTAAGCAAATATCGGTAAAAGTCCACAGAGGTAGAAAAGTCTGAAACAGACCAAAAAGATTCGCAACGTTGCTTGCTGACAGATCTTCAAGTTCAACTTCAACTTCTTTTTTTTATGGCACCGCTTGCTTTTCGCTGCGACTCTGCCAGTGTCTGTTATGGATCTTCAAGTTAGTCATGCATGCAATGTGTGTCTGATTTGCCACTTTTCTGCCAGTGTCTAGTTCATGGAAATGTCTTAGTCATGGAATGGAGGACAGATGTATTAAGCTTGACTTGACTTGTTTCATACTTGGTTTGATAAGACTGGTATTACTATCTCTGGCTTAAAGAATGTAATTCTCGGTATCTGGATTGCCACTTTTCTGCTAATGTCAGATACGAGAGATGCTAACCCATCATCATCAACAGTGGTCTTTAACATTCGATTCTGTGTAGCCCTACTTTGTCAAATGACAGAAAACAAACTAGTGTTATAGGTAGTTTCCAGTTTCTATGTTAAGAAAAGCTCTTCTCAACTATTCTCAAGTCATTCGGTGTCGCTCGGGGAGCCTTGCAGGCTTCGATAGAGCTGTTGGGTAGCTTCTTGGCTATTCTGGTTTTCTTGAGTAGAGCTAGCTACTGGGGGCTCTAGAAGCACCGGGGGAAGTGGTCACCACTGATGGAAAGTGAGTGTGTCTGAAGAAGTTTGGAGTGGAAGATGATTGGATCAGCCGGCATTTTATGTAGAAATAAAATGTCGATGAGCCTTTCGTATTTTGATACTGTATTTGTTCACAGAATAGACACAGGCAATGCACAGATTGCAGGGATATTTTTATATAATAACTTAGTAGGTAGGTAGTGCAATTTGCCGAGACTTCATTAAGGTTATCTTAACATGGACATGCCACAAGTCCCGGGAATTGAATGAGATATTATTATTTGTATTGTTTGTACTATATAAAATAATATTTTAAATATACATTCTTAAGATTGATATTATCAATTCATCATATTATCAACGAACTAAACTTGCCGCCATATTGGTATTTACTTATAATTAAGGTTCCGGCAACACGGATGAATTTTCCAAATATAATGTATAGAAACATAATACCAAAGTTATTTGTAATTTGATCATAAATTTTTAACATGATCTGCTATTATTTGTTTTAATTGTAGGTATTATTGTATTTTCAAAATTATATATGAAACTTTTTATAAAACTGAAATTAAATTGAATTGAAACTTGATTCAATCAAAGAAAACACGTTTTCCTTTTATTTGTGTAGATAGGTAAGTATTTTCAATATAGC
Organism: Eupithecia pulchellata; assembly: GCA_963931895.1. NCBI lineage: Eukaryota > Metazoa > Arthropoda > Insecta > Lepidoptera > Geometridae > Eupithecia > Eupithecia pulchellata. The sequence goes on from OZ007522.1 coordinate 15,045,080, forward strand.
TTGTGGCAGGAACCTAGATAAATACTATTCTAATACAGATCAATAAAATAGCAGATCATGGTGAAATGCTAAATCTCGACATTCCTTTTCAGCCTAGGTTAAATGTTGTAAAGCATGGCTCTCAGTACCAAGCTGGTAAGTTATTTAACGCCCTACCAGTTGACTTTAAAAGCATTGATAGTACTTATATTTTTAATCCAAATTGAAATGTTTTTATTGGAAAACTCATTAGATTACTTTAAATTTTGACTCTGTAAGCAGCCACTAATTTTGATAGCATTAATTAGATTTTAAGAGACAGTTTTATATTTTTGTTTTTCGTTTTAGTCACAAATATAAGATGCATTCAACAAAGACAATTGAAATATTGTTCATGAATAAATAAATAAATTAATTAATCAATCGCCTTCACGAAGGCGGCGATAAGTGAAAAAGGGATTTAGACAGTAACGAAGTTCGTTCGTTTTTTTTTTTACAAAATCAACAGCCCTTATCTGGGAAGTTCGAACCTTAATAATCTAAATAACGGTTAATAAAAGATTTACTGTTTTTTAAAAGAAACATACGAAATACCGAGAGTCTAACATAAACGATTCCCGATCTTTTTCCCGGAATCCCGCGGCGTATCTATACTATTGATAATGTTTGAGGTCATTAACCTTATATTGCACTACCTATTCCTATCTGCTAAGTTACACAGGAAAAACAATACAACATGGTGGTGACAACTTTGACAGATTAGAATCAACGAACTTGCATTCCTCTATAATCTAAGACTTGCAACGAAGACTGCTATCAAGAGTTAACAGCTTAGATTATTAAGAGGTTAACAGTGTCACTGTTAACAAGAGTTAACAGTGACGTTTTACACAGGGTAGCAAGCATACAAAATTAACTATTAGTGTTGTCATGTTCGAAAGAAAATACTTCTCCACTCTAAAACAACCACAACGTTTGCATCCGGCGGCGCGGTCTCGTGTTTGAGGTGTAGGTACGTGGCGCGTGGCGAATGTGGCGAGAGGGTTGTCTGCACCGTAGAGTGAGTATCTTAGAGAGGAACTGATGATTGCCATCCTATGAGAGAGAGAGAGAGAAGGATGGATGCCTAATGCACGAGAAGAAATGAGATGGAATGATCACATTGCTAACTAGCTCATCGTGCCGGTTTTTTCATTATTACGCACTAGAATATGCGTAACAAATAAGCCAGAACATCGCGGATATGGCGCGATGGCGTAGGGGAAGTATTTACGTACAAAATGGCATATACGGGTAAAACGGCACACCAGCTGTATGTATTTAAAATTTGGAGGGTTTTCTCGTTATTGTGGCAATTACATCGCGCGCCATAATTGTCTATTAGTAAACTGTCAAAATACTGTGACTGTCAGCGAAGCCATTTTCACTCAGTCATCATCATAAACAAGTTTTCGGTCGTTCTGAGTTTTTTTTATAGCTGTTATGGGTTTTTAAGTTTTGCTAACTATAGCGGTTTAAAACTTTATTTATCGTATTTCTTGCATTCCTTGACATTTTGCCCAAGTTATTGTGTTCAGTTTTTATTATTTTTAGCCCTATAATATAATCTATGTCATTTTGAACGGACAAAATGACATAGGGTCGGTAGTCATACATTGAACCAGACAGCTACATTGAACCATCGAAAGTATTCGAATATGCAACGTTGCCTTAACGTTGCCGATTCGCGCTTGTGCCGGTAAATAAGTTCCCTACAGCCCCCCTACCCTAGGCTGAGTTTGCGCGGCGATCCCGTGAATGACGGAGGTTGGGCGAGGACTTTTACTGAAATCGATCGGAAAAGTAAGTTTTTTCATCAGTTTTCTTTGATTTTTCATTTGTTTTCGGTGTTGAATGTCAGTGTTTAAATAACTACGTGTAATAGTGCACATATTTAGCTTTCTAATGCATGATATTTGGTCTTAATATGCCCTGGTCTAACCGGTGAAATGTTGAGGTTATTTCGAAGCATGTGCGGTGTCTCTCTTTGAACCACATACATGAAGTACAGACTGAACCACAGTTCACTGTGTACTATTAACTTATTACACTTCCGTGCAATTATACTGTTTTGTGTGAAGTCACAAAAAAACTGCATATTAACTGGAAATTATAAACTAATAAATTAAAAAAGGATTTTTTTTAGGATGGCGCGGACCAAAGTAACGTCCAGAATAAAAGGTGACGTCACAGCTGCAACGAACAATTATGCCAAATCACAAATATTGTCATAGTAAGCAATTTTTTTTGCACTGAAGTGTACTGATGTATGTTTGCATTTTTGATATAGAAGTTACTGTTAAAATAATTCGTTAAAACTAAGTTAAATTATAGTTTGTGTGTTTGTGTTCATAAGAAACTTGATCTCTTAATATTAGCATTTAGCTCAATATATTTGTAATTTTTTTCACTAACCGATAAAATTACACTTCAGAAGTGTAATTTCATAGTTATTTTTTAACATTTATAAGACTGGTCATTTCGGTAATAAAGCAAAATCATAAAAATTTACCATTGTTTTATTTGCCATGCTTTGAAATTGATAAATCACAATATTTAGGTAGGTGGTAAAGGGTGGTTCAATGTGGAAAATACCCCGGTTCAATTTGTACTACCTAGTGGACACAATGAACCAAAGCTGAGTTTTTAAAAAAACATTTCTCCTACTCAAACTAGACCCAACTGTCAAAAAACTAGTATGCACGATGATAGTCGGATAAATTCTGCATAAGATAGGGGAAAAAACAATAGCAAAAGCTAAAAAATGTAAAAACTACAGGCTCCTAAAATTTACCCGGTTCATTGTACGACGCCGTACCCTAGATATACTATGGATAAAATGGCTTAGGGTATTATAGGTATGCCATTTTGTCCATCTAACAACTGATCCATGATCCATATCCTGATCAACCGGTCCTTCTTCTAGTTCAATGGCTGTTCCAATAGAAATAATATCCAATTCCGACGGTAAGATTTTTCAATGGCAAAGGCAAACGAAAGCCAGAAACTCAAAAATCTTGTAATATTATGACATCGACTCCTACCTAATATGCAAGAGATAAAGGTTGTTACAAAAAATCTTTACTCTCTGTAACAAGAGAATGAAATAGGTCATAAAGCCTGTTTTAATCAGACAGTGGAGAAGAACCTTTCGGAACCCAGTAAGACTAAAACGAGGACTGCGCTTGCATTTCCTGCAATGAGTTGTTTTCGCGCTCCGGACCCCGAGAAGTTGGTTAGGGTGCATAAATTGTAATTTTTAGGCTCACGCCGAATGTGCGGATTTACCCAAAAGAACCAAAAGTTTATTTGCGCAATATGTATTTAATAAATATTACTTTTTTCATCGATGTCAGTTCAAGGTTAATTATTTCCTTAAGTTATGTTTTTATTGTTATTTTTGCATATATATCCTATTAATAAATAAGTAAAGTTTATGATTGTAAAATTGTATGGTTCTAGGTTCTAGCAATAAAAATAAAAAAGTTATTAAAGAAATACAAAAAAGTATGTCTTTTTGTATTTATCTATGGCGCTCATTAGGGGAGGCCTATGTCCAGCAGTGGACTATATAGGCTGATGTTGTTGTGTTGTTGTTGTTTTTGAGCAATCTTCGGAGATAGGAATGGTAAATTTTTCGACACTTTCAAAATAATTTTATAAGTATAATACCTATCACAATTTCCAAAACTGTTATGGGATATAAATTTCAACCGAAGGTAAAAAAGGAGAGGCCTCCTTTTGAAAATGATTTTTTAATTTAATTAATTTGTTTTTGTTTAGATTGTACTATTTGACAATAAATAAACTACTAACAGACTTTGGTATATTTTTACTGTAAAAAAAGATCCATCTACAAAGCCTAGTACATTTCCTATGGATCGCTCTGCATACTTCGGAAATAGGGAGAAAGGAAAATTATTCGCCCGTTTTTTATTTCGAAAAGTTCCTGACTAGTTGCGCCTAGAAGCGGCTGGTGAGCCGCAGATCCAAGTCACTCCTGCATAATTAACTAACTAATGTATTGAACGATTAAAATAGATAACAACTAACCGATTTGTTATAACATTTCCCTATCGGTTTCATTCTATCTCCTCTCTCTGATTTAGAAGGACAAAAAACTCATTATTATAGGGTCAAGGTCGCTTGCGCCCCTAACCAAAACACCATTTTAATTAATACCGAAATGTAAGTAGGTAGGTAGGTATATTAGAAAAAATCCTGCCGGGACATGGCTGTTCACATGACGGAATGTCTAAAGGGAATGGGAATGGGAATGGGTAGATGTCAAAATGTATAAAGTTTAATTGTTGCAATGTTTCGGTGACAAAATGACAAAAGTTCACATTGTATTTTTTATGTTACATATTGTTTGTGTCAGAATATAAACATTTAAAAATGTGTTTTTGTCAAGTTATGTCAGAGATAAAAATATATTAATGTTACACTATTTTAGTGACTAATCATGTAATTGATTCAATAGCTGATTCTTACGATATGGCAAGAATCTTAAACCTATTTACCGAAGACCGGTGGCCGTCGGTAATCGGAGGATGAGGTGAGGTGCAATGACACACTTTGCACAGTACGTGACGGGCTTCGTGGCCGTAGGCAGATCGGGAAGTCTGTGGATCGGGACCGTTGGCTCGTGCCAGTGGTAGTGAGGATACTGCCTGACTGCTGTTCTGACCCTCGTATCCATATATAGACTGTCATGTGTAATGTAGGAAAAACTAAAAAATAAAAAAGTAAATAAAATATTAAAAGATATAAGGTGCATTGGGGCTATTCCGATACGATTTTTGTTGAGTTGATAGGTAGTGTTGGTTTTTATTTATTTGTAAAAGATGGTAATTGTTTTTTGTAAACTGATTCTGTCTATCTAGTTACTGTCTATCTATTTATTCTGTCTAGTTAAGAAAATTATCTATCAGCGTGCATTTATAGATTCATGATATGTATTTTAGTTAAAGAATTATAAAAATTTAATAAAAGCACTTTTTTTTAGTCTCTTGGGGATATTCCGAACCATGTCGGGGTTATTCCGAACTCATTCAAAAGTGTGTTTTAAGACATAAGATTCAAAGAGCATATTTCTTTTTCGTTCAAAAAACCCCCGGTGACAAAAATATGAACGTATATGTCAAGTATATAGCTCAACCCAATTTTCATAGATTTGAAATTCGGAATTACCCCATCCTCAACATTTTGGCTATACTTGATGAGTGTTGTAAATTTTGAAATTAAAGACATGCAATTTACTTATATCAAACTTTATTTTTCTCTCTCTATCAAGATAGACGATAAGTACCTACTGATAAGTTAAGGTTTAATTTTCTTACGGACGTAGGTACGGGGCATGTTTGGCCTGAAAAAATAAGATGGGGTAAGTACTTATTGCAATTTCAGACAATGCTACAAATGAAGGTTTGTACAGTAAGCGTCAGAGAAAAGGATACACCCCTTAATAATGACATCGAGCCGTTTAAGATTTTTGTTAGATGACTAATAAGCAGGGTTGGCTAAGCGGTTAAGACATCTGCTCGGTATGCTGAAGGTCTTGGGTTCGGATCCTATGAATACAATTTCACTTTTTGATGTTTTATTTTTGCTTTCAGCTTTTGTTAGTTTATTGGTGGTTATTGTAATATTTTCGTAAACAAATATTGAGAATTGAGAAGGTATTAAGTAAGTGTATAAAAAAATATGGTGTATAAACAATATTTATTTATTTCTCGAATTATTTACATACTTGTCATAAATAGTATTTATTTAATAAAAATTATTACACATCAAAAATTTAAAAACCATAATAGTAAATGAGTAACAAATTGATTATAGTAAGTATTATGCTTAGGTTATTAATTACTTAAACCTATATATTCACAAAACATCGATAACAAAAAAAAAAAACAAAATAGATAAGAACGTTAGGTACTCTTCGGTTAAATTTGTTGAATAAAAAAATAAGGTTCAAATATGAAATATTTATATCTGTGCATGTGAGAGTAAGAACCAACATGCTAACTGTAACAGTTAAGCAATTTATATCTTTCTCTTTTCACAGTTTTTGATAACCCTTCAAACATAACATAAGAAAAATATGCGAGGTCAGATGGTGTATCGTTAACACAAAACTTCTTGAAAAAAAAAGAAATAGGTAGATGGATACATGTTATATTATAATTTAACTAAAATCCAAGTTTATAACCATCTGACCCCATAAGTTTTTTATTGGATTTAGGTCCGGGCTTTTAGCCGGCCACTCCGTTGTTTTTCTTGGCCTTCAACCAGGCTTGGACGGTTCGGGGCCGATGAACTGAAGAATTATCCTGAACTAGGTATATTTGGCCTTCAGGATATGCGACATGCATAGACGGCAGCGTTACTTCCTTCAATGGATGACATCCTTCCACATAACCTACAAACAATAAACCTTTTTATATCTGTTGCAATGATGTTAGTAAATATGTCAACAATATCATACACACCATATTTATATATATATTTATAATATGATATTTACCTAGTGTTAGGTCCCCTTAGCCTTGTTCTGAGGTCTAATATGTTTTTAGGATTTATCCTCTCCCCTACTTTTCTCCATAAAAAGATGTCGTCGACAGTGCTCAGAGACACTCCAAAAGTTTCAGCACTGCAGGCGTAGTTTTGAAGGGATCCTCTGAGTGAACTTCCCTAATATTACGGTGTTGCTCAGATTCATTAATATAAAGCCCTTGGGCGAGGGCCTTGGCGATCACAGTTCACATCACCTTTATATCCATCTCCGAACTGTTTTTCTCTGTAATGAAGATTATAATTATTAAGAAATACAAAATAAACACACATTGTTAGTATCTTGTAATGTAACATGATTGCAACAATAACTTAGCAATATTTACAACAAACAATAATCTTACCGTAATGCCCATTATCTAGTGATATATTTTATCGTCTGTATACTGTGTTCTTGTTCCAAGAGAACCGCAATTTTGGTTTTTATAAAAGTTGTTAATCAAACCATTATTCTGTTTCAAAACAGGAATAGATATCGCATAACACAAACACCTTTGTTTACGACAGATTTGCACAACACTTAATGATTTGTCATGTCAATTTTAAAGTCAACCCGCAATAGCAAATAATTATGTATTTGCTTTGAGGGTGACTTTAAAATTCAATATCAGTGAATCAGTAGCGAAGAATTATATCACACTACCATCACATGCTAAACAAATGATTCTTAATTTCACCACCTGACGTAAGAATCTCGATAGCCGGGTGGTTAACTAAGCGGCTTAATGTGCAGGTGGTACGATGGTTCAAACCTTCGGTTGTGATTATGTAAACTATATTTTTTAAAATTTGATATTTTGCATGTTGTCTTGGCTCGACAGTGGCGACATGCAAAGATTAATGTTTTAAAACGGGGTGGATACTTTTTTCTGAAGCTTTTTTTATTCAACAAATTTAACCGAAGACTAACGTTCTTATCTATTTTGTTTTTTTTTGTTATCAATTTGAATTTGAGAATTTATAGATAATTCATTATTACTCAAATAGATAATTTAATTATCTATATGAGTAATAATCCATTATAACAATCGTTCTTTCAAACAATCGTATTATATGTCTGTTGTGCATTTTGACTCTCATATTATCTAGCTAGCACATAGGTAATCGAACAATTTGGACATTCTGGCATGTGTGCAGCCATGACCCGGAAGGGAAAAAATATGTTTTTATTTGTTGTTTGATTTGAGAATAGCATTGTATTAGGTAATCAAGATAATAAATAAATAATGCCGGACAATCCACACAGCATCATCTAGCCCCAAGCTAAGCAGAGCTTGTGTTATGGGTACTAGATGACTGATATACATAGGTAATACAGTATTATTATTACACAGATAGATATTTTTTTTTATTATATATAGAAAACGACCAGCACACACTGAACAAATATCTGCAGATCGTGCAAATATTTGTCCCGGGGCGGGAATCGAACCCGCAACCTCCTGCGGCGCAGGCGGACCTTCGCCCACCACGCCACAGAGGTCGTCAAATAATCATGTTTACCATGAGATGTAAAGTCTGAGAGCATAAAAAAGTGAAAGTTAAATAATTTTTTTATTGGGAAACCAATACAAATAATTAGTATGTACTTATCAGAATAAAGTTAGACTATATTTACATAAGGTGATAGGTATTAAAGCATTACCTACCATCATAACTTGCACTGATAAAAACTTAGAATAAAATTGTAAGTCACAAAGTGCAATAGGTATTATTCGATTTAGTCTAGAAAAAACTACAAATGAAATGATAATTTTTAAAGGAGGTAGGTAAGTATCTATTTTCCGCTATATTTTAATCGATTTTTACAAAATTATTCCGAATAATAAAAAAAGCTTTTCGTTAAGCTGACAATATGGCTCCTTAAGTCAGTATTTCCCAACAGGTTGCGTAATTATCTGTGCTGACGGGAAGATGCTGTATCAAACGCTCGGCTTCTCCTGTGATTTTGCTCTTAAGAAATTGCATCTTTTGAGCGTTTGACAAAGATGGATTTTTATGGATAGCTTCATCGAAGAGATCCTTGAACGATACCCACTGCTGAAAGTTGCCTGAGAAAACGGGTATATCCATCTGAGGTGTGGTTTTATCGCGATACGATGTTGACCACATCCTAGAGCTTAAAGCTTTCTTCAGGCCGTTGTACGTACGCTCGTGCTTGTTGAAGTTGCACTCGTACGCTTCGTCCTCGCCCTACTCCAACATGATCTCCCAATGACAGTTGTCAGCGAGCGTCCAGCGAGTTTGTAAGGCTCGCGGGGCGTCTTCGTATTCCCACTTTTCTTGGTAGGACTATGCTTTCTACAGTTTTCATAAAGGCTTTAGCACTGGCTGCTGCTGGAGTCTGCGTGGGTTGCTTCCCACCGCAGTGCTGGCTGAAGATGCTGAGAGCGCGAGCTGCGGGCTCGCTACTGCTGGTGCGTCGCGGGGGCGGTTCGCTCCGCACGACTGCGCTGTGTTGGTGCTGGGGGCGCGAGCGGTTCGCTCACTGCTGCTGCTGGCCTGACTGGGTAGCTCCCCACGTCAGGTGTCGATGATAGCTTTCCAATAAGCTCACTGGCTAAGCTAAAAACACTGCAATCCAATGGCTGCTGGTACGTTCGAAGCACTCACGGTACGAGGTTTACGATCGCGCTATGAATCCTCGAACGATATATCGAAGGACCATGTAGGAATCGCGGCTAGCTCTTCCCGGGATGCTGATATAAAAGTCGAGTTTACGGTACAAAAGCTATATTGTATAAAACTACGACTAATGATGATGATGTTAATGAGTGCGGTTTGTACGGCTGCTGCTGATGCACTGACCCTCGTAGGCGCCCGCTCCGCGCTCGCGGCACGAGTAACCTACTTAGGTCAAACTGCTGATGATGCTAGTTATTATGTACCTGCGTGATCGATTGTATCGAACATAGTTAATTCTGTAAATCCTGAATTTCCGTAATACATTATTTAAATTTAATTTTTGTCTATATCCTCGGATAATTTTTCTCGCTCTATCTGTGGAAACTGTTTGTAGTGCTAGTTTTATAGTTTTAAAGCTTTTTGTTTCCCCAAGATAAATAAATAAAATAAAATAAATAAATATTATGACGCGCCATAATAGAAAAAGAGGTTAAATATACAGCGCACGGTTCAATTATTGAATTTTTCATGCGAATCCCTAAATTTTTTGAAAATATTATATAGCCTATGTTCATCACGGAAAATTTAGGATTGTAATGGTGAAAGAATTTTTCAAATTGGTCCAGTAGTTTCGGAGCCTATTCAATCAAACAAACAAACAATCAAATCTTTCCTCTTTATAGTATTAGTACCTATAGATTAGTTAGATAGACCACAGAGTACGTAAGGTATACCTACTGAGCTACCATGATACCAAAAAGTAAAGATAGGTAGATAGGTACAGTGCGCGTCAGAATTAAGTACCCCCTCTTGTCTACATAACATTTACGACTACTTCGAGTTCCCTTGTAACTTATCACAGATTTTCACACGCAAAAATTTATCACGCCGCCGCTAAGGATCGAACCACCCACCATAATACTCAAAGTCTGAAATTCCCAACAATAACAAGTATTGTGTCCCACATACATTGAGATAGGGGGTAACTTATATTTGACGCGCACTGTACATATTGACACAAACACTCAATAACATTTCCTCGTAACATCTATTTGCGGCTTCATATTTTCTAAATTTGAGTTTCGTTAACAAAATGCTAATGATGAAAATACCCGGAGCTATGGCGCCGGCGCGGAACCGGTTGCTGGCAACGTGTGCATCCGCCCTCGAGGAGCCGTACGAAGTGAGCGGCGCGCCGCCAGCGCCCGAGCCC
>OZ007522.1:15055708-15080265 GCA_963931895.1 Eupithecia pulchellata
GTAGTTGATTGACATTCAAATAACAAGATATTATGTGGGTACTTCGATAAAGATGCTGATGACGATTACCCTCAATCGCCAGTCCTGATTTACCAAGTTAGTCCATAACATGAACACAAGTAACAAAATGTGGCTGAAATGAAGGCTTATACTGAAACTATGACTGCGCGCGATGCTACATCATGTACGGCGAGGGCGCGGGGGCCGGGGGCCTCCCGCGCGAGGGCGCGCCGCGGGCCCCGTCCGCGCCGTGCCGCTGCACAACACAACTGTCACCAGCCACAGCTCACTGAGGCAGAAGATAACTTGACGTTCAGTAGGGGTTCTAGAGTGTAGTGCGACTCACCAAAGTCCTGGGAGGACTCCAGGAGGGACTCCACCATCATCTTGCGGCGACTGGCTCCGCACAACTGCTGTGCAAAATAATTGTATTTAACACATTACCGTTATCAGTTACCTTTACTTTTTATGACTTTACTATTTTTTGTTATTATTAGTTTGTAATGGAGGTGAATTGGTTGGAGTGCAGTTTACAGGACGCAGGACCACGCCCAGGACGACGAATTTTTTTATGTATAACATGTATTTTTTTTATGGCATCGTAAAGAGGGTCACTAGGGGTGCAACTTTGGTTCAGCTGATTGACCCCAAAGTTCAATGACCTCGGCGCTAGAGATCAAACTGTGTCCGATACAGATACAGATACCGATACAGAGCATTCCGATAAGAGTTGATTAGGTTCAATTTGAGTGGCGGATCCGACACAGAGTACCCCGACTCCACGTGGTCTTGTGCGTGGCGCCCCTAGAGTGTATATAATAAGCCGGAGGCGCGAAGGGAGTGCAGCCTCGTGGAGGTGAGCAGTGGTGCCTGTCCCTTGTTACGCAATGGCGGAGAGGCTGCACTTCCCGCAGCGCCGGAGCTAACGCGATCGCGATGCAATAAAAAAAAACATGAAGAACTACCTTGACACATAGAATTCAAAAAATACAAAAAGGTCTAACTTTGTGTTTGAAACTAATTTATTTAACTTACCTGTATAGACTACAGCTTAAACTAACGTTTTTACAATAAAGGTCAGCGACCTTGTGTACGAAAATGATTGAATTAACTTTCCGGCATCGACTCCAGCAAAAACCAACGTTTTTACAAAAAAAGTCAGTGACCTTGACCTCAAAGGTCACTGACATGTGCTCGAAAATGATTAATTTAACTTTACGGTATCGACTCCAGCGAAAACCAACGTTTTTACAAAAAAAGTTCAGTGACCTTGAGGTTAATGACCTCAAGGTCACTTATCTAACGGGGCATTGAACCTTAGGTCAAAGGTCAATGATCTTGACCTTGAAAAAAAAAAAAAAACATTAATTTTTTGCGTCCCGTAAACTCCACAGTGACCGAATGCAGGCTGAGGCTACTGTTACAGTAAACATTCTATTCTAGTACCTATCAATGTATGATGCAATTAAACAAAAAAATAATGTATATTATTTTTTATTTGAGTCACATTCACTTATTGGATGTGTTTCCTGTTTCTAATATAGTTTGGTGTGTTTAGACTTAAGTTTTCGCATTTCCGCAAACAATGTATGTTGTGATTGAGAGTTGGACAAAGTGCAACCCAGATTGGGAACTTATTGCATTAGGGTCCTAGGGCCAATTGAATTCTTCTTCTTGTCTTGATCAGTAAATGTAATTTAGTGGGATTTAAAATCTATCCAAGGAGCAATAAGAAAAATATTTTTTAAGATACCTATTTTATTAACATGTTCTATGCCATGCCGGACAGTGGTGTGCGGCGCAAGACTATCACACGAAGCCAGTTGAAAAACATAGATTTTGCCAAATAATACCGAATTTTGTTTTAGGTTTAATGAATAGATAATGATAAAAAAACATGTGTTTTATTCAACACCGGTGCTGTTTTAATGTTTTAAACTGAGTTAACTGTTTTTGCACCGGTCAGCATTGTCCGTCGCGGCCTCCACGTAAGGAAAACCAAAAATATGTTACAGGGGGCCGGGCGGTCAACGCATCGTCGCCCAGCCCGCGCGCCTCTCCCTACTCGCGTGCAATATAAAACATTATAAATAAACTTTTTTTTTACACTTAAACTATATTTTAATGAGAAAATCTACTATTTAATGTATCTTTATTCACCTAAATTTAAGTTTATAAAAGACGTACTTCCATTTTGTATGTCATTGTCACTTATTTAAATATTTTTCTAGGACAAATAATGGTAGGTAAGAACCATATTGCATGGAGATATAGGAGGGCCAGGCGGGTCACCTTTCATACAAATTTGTACGCTGGTAATGTCCGTCAGCCTGTTATGACAGATCTAAAACTCCTCTAACGCGCGGGTCACTGTGGGCGTCACGGCTCTAATGGAAAGGTAAGTTGGGGGGTCACTGTGGGCGTCGTGGCTCGAACGGAAACACTATGTTTTTCTTTTGGCATAGAATGTGTTAAGAGAACAACTGTTTATTTGTAGGAAACCACAATTTTGTCATTTAACCTATTCTGATCTTGATTGAAGGAAGACAATAAGATAGAGACAGATCAGATCAACCTATAGACAGAATGCATATCCTGAAGATTTGCTTGTTTAATCTGGGTAGGACATGGCATAAAATCACGAAAGGAACTGTCTTACAAGAAGTTAATCCATAACAAGAGCGATTTACGCATGCCGTTGAACGCAGAGGAATGCACGGTCGAAAACAATAGTGCCTCCCTCGAGCCGGGCATTCCAGCACCCGGCGCATTCCTTCCCAGTACCGCCGAACCGTTCCTTACCTGCTAGACATCCATCGATTCACGTGCCACTGAATCCGAGATTGTCACAGGAAATTTCTAAACATTATATTGCGCACCGAAGACCACTACACTTTAAAAACAAAACACTTCCTCTTGGTTTCAAAATTCACTTCTGGGGCGACCGCGACGACGACGGGCACCCGTGCATAAACTAAAACGCATCCGGAGGACTACCTACAACTAGCTTCGATGACAGTTCAACTTGTATCGATCCGCTCATTTATTAGCAGAACAGAGCGCAGAGTGGGTAAATTAATTATTTTCATAGAATTTAACTTTGACAAAATAATAGCACAAGATTACGATAGCACATAGCACCCTCTTGTCTTCAGTAATTTTGACTTGATTGACTGGCGTGTCGGTCGTGTCAGTCGTGTCAGTCGCTCGCTCGCTGGCTGGACTGACTGATCGTTCGTCATGAATGAGGTGATGGATGGATTGAAGTTGAGTTGACGGTTTGATTCGACTGCGTTTCTAGCTTTGAGTATCTAGAACGGGAGTTGGCAAGGTCAGGATACCCCTCTGTTGGTCACAAGACTTTACTGACCATAGACGAATAATAAAACTACTTCACTCGTAACTTCGCGGCCATTTGCTGTCGTTGCGTGTCGCGAGGTAGTGCTCACCAAAAATGGTGAATTGTGCTGTTTATGGGTATAAAAGGCAATTGGAGACATCCAACTTAAGGGTACATAGTGTTTCCTATCACAAGTAGGTAAGTGATATTTTTCTGAATTGTTTTTTGTTATATTGTATAATTTCGAATTTAATAGAATATCAGTTGCGACATTTTTATTCCTTGGTAGAAGGCGTAGTGCGGGGACAAGTTGAGTGAAATTGATTGAACGAATGATGGAATGAACGAAAAATTTGTGTAAAATGCGATGTTTTTTGTAACAAAAAATCTATTGATATAGGAAAATTGGTTATGCAAAAGTATACAGATACCAGAATCCATTTTTTATGGAAAAAATGTGTACGTCACATTTACAATAAATTATTCCATTTTAAATGTAATATAGATTTATAAGAAACAACAAATAAAATAACACAAATAATGAAAGGTATATAATAATATAGTATAAATAATATAATGTTATTATAAGTCAGAAGCAGATTTATTTATAAAAAAAAGGAATTACAAAATAACCTCAATACAGAAAGACACAAGCGAAGTGATGGATGATAGACAGCTCGTGTTTTTTCTTTTAGTAGGAATTTTCGCCATCAATTTATTAATATTAATAATATAAAAATACCCTTTTTATAGGTAGCGCAGGAACACCGCACTGATGAAACACGGCGGTGGGGCGGGGTGGCCCGATCTACATAATGTTAATATAGATAAAATTTTGTTATCCCTGTACCCTGCCTGTACCTATCACAATAAATATATTTTCTGTCTTTGTTTCTCTCTTTCTAACTGCCGCTTTTCTTCTCCTGCTCTCTATGAAAACATATAGTTATAGATAATGAAAACTTTTCGATTTGCATAAATAAAAAAATAATAGTCCCAAATAGACGGGGCGTCAGTTACAAATTATAGTTCTTCTTAGTTAATGTCAAATGAAAGGAAAACCAACTTTTCGCTTTTCTCTCATTCGGAACAATTTTTTTTCTATATTAAAATGCATGTCTAAAATCCCTCAGTAAGAAACAATACCTTTAACAAAAAAAGCATTGTATAATTTTAACAACCCTGATTTCATTCATTCGAAATCATTCTTTTTTCGGTCTTTTTACATCCAGCACTACTTTTTTGTGTTAGTGTGTAACTAAACAATATTGTAACAACACTAATTCTATATTTGTGTGCGTGTTCTTTTGTTTGTGTCCAGCTTTTACTTTAGTGTGCGTTTATAATGGACGCTTTATTTTTCTGCATTAGTATGCGTGATTATGTAAATGTGTGCTGTACCGTATTACCTCGCCCCCCTCGAAACCTGACAGAAAGATTTTAGTACTGACAGAAGCGCTTGGCAACTCCCGTTCTAGATACTCAAAGGTTTCTAGTGTCTCTATTTTAACCTTATTTTAACAGACGAAAGCCGATAAAGCCATTATTGCCTAGTCTTACGTTTATCTTAAATTTCTTTACTTTAGTGTAAAATACAAGTCTCTTTTAATCAGCAATTTTCTTTATTTTTTTCTGTCGTTTCATGCGTTCAATGTCTTCGGTTCTTTGGGGCTGCCAGCTAACTTCGACTATTATTTAAAGTAGGAGTGTGTCGTTATTTAACTAGATAGTTTTATAAACCGTTGACAGAATTCTTTAACGATAACGTTAAGCCGCTATTCAATAACTATCTATAAACGCTTTCGATCTAAACGAGCAAATTTCAACGAAACGACGACGCGCGTCATGCACCTTCGCAACTGAATGCGTGAATGCGTGAAATAACGTAAACCCGCTAAGAGTGAAGACAAGACGTGAGTGAAAATCAATCAGTGAAATGTGAAACAGATAATCATTTCGTGAGTGAGTGAAATTTAGCTTTCGTTGAATTTTGGATTGTGAGTGATTGGACCGAACATGTGAATTTGTTGTAATATTTTGTTGATTCGTTGAGCGATGTAAAGTGTAATTTTTCTTTGCATAATAAATTCATGCCGTTAGAAAAATAAAGTTTATTTAGATAAAGTATTGGCTGACATGGTTTCTAATTTCATTGTCTATTTTTTTTTAAATTAGGTAGGCATGTGTTTAGCTTTTGAATGTTAAATTTCCTGCCACAAGTTAGCTAACAATCAGAAAGAACGAAAGAAAATCGTTTAATCGGCTCACACAAGAAAACTTATGTACCTACAAACCTTAAAATAAATAAAAAAGCATTAGTTAGAGGAAAGTTTTCGTGCGAAAGTGTCTACACGCACGGCTGACATTCTACAACAACTAAAAACAAAACGTAAAATGCAATTTTAATATAAGTAATGTTAAACACGGGATCCCCCGTAGAGCGAGTAGATGGTATAATAAATCTATGGGATCCCAAGTCAAACAATCAAACCGTCCGGACCAGACCAACAACTGACGTGACTAGTTCCCGAACGAAACCATTAATTTTTTTGTTTCGAACGTCCAAACTGACAGTTCGTTCTGAAATCATTTGACAGTTGACTTGACATCTTCGATATGGCAATATGACTTTGACAGTTATTGACTGCCAAAAAGTGACATGACTTGACTTGACTTCTTTGTTATGGCAATAGTGCATTGTCCAGCATTATTTATTTATTCTTATTTTTTAACGGTTCTTAACGATAGATAGTTATTTTAACGGTTTATGTGGCCAATTAGATAGTTACGTTATGTGAATGGAAATTCTCTTAACGACACACTCCTAATTTAAAGCACGCCATCTGTATTTGAGTAGCGTAAGCTCTCATCCCATTAGATTGGCAGCACTGCGAAAATACAAAAAAACCCACTTTTTAGAGTTTTGACATCGGTTTCAAAACCCGGGATCGTTTTTTTTTTCTGTTTTGTGTTTTGAATCCTTACTCCTCAGAAATACCTACTGCAGATATTGACTACTTAATCCTCAGAAACTACTGCAGATATTGACTTGAAATTTGAAATAATGATATATTATTTTGTGCGTCTACAGATTTATAGAAAAATAAATGAAAAATCAAAATGAAGATTTTCAGTACAAATTTTGAAATCGAAATTTAAATTAGGACCTAAAGTAAATGAATTTATTTATTAGTTAGTTAATGACATTATGTAGGTGCATTCTAAATATTTGTTAAACAAAGATAATTACAATTAAAAATAACTAAATTATTTATTTACCTATATGTTATATTAGTAGATTGTTACATAATTATTTAAGGGAAGGTTTTTCACGAACGCGGAGTAGATAATCCTGATTAGGTAGGTACTACACATCACATTCAACAACACGGGATATAAAGTATAGGTAGGTATTTGTATTTTTTTGAAAAATTTATGAGGATGTAATTAGTTCGGTATACCTATTAGAAGATTGTGCAATAGGTATCTATGATTACATTAGAATGGTAGTAATGTAATAACAATTAGGTTTATTGTCGACTAGCGGCCCGCCCCGGCTTCGCACGGGTATTAAATAAAAAGTTCAGAAATTATACACACGATGGGTTTCACAGTTTTCATACGGATCTTTACTTTTTTTAACAGCATTGGGGTTTTTGACATTGACTCGACATTCCAAAACTGACACTGGGCGTAGAGAAAAAGCAAGCACCTGCGCTATACAACCTCTTTTTCTATTCTGACGCGCCATAATAGAAAAAGAGGTTGAATATACAGCCCACGGTTCAATTATTGAATTTTTCATGCGGATCCCTAACTTTTTTGGAAATATTATATAGCCTATGTTCATCACGGAAAATTAAGGATTCTAATGGTGAAATAATTTTTTAACTCGGTCCAGTAGTTTCGGAGCCTATTCAATTCAAACAAACAAACATACAAACAATCAAATCTTTCCTCTTTATAATATTAGTATATTGTCGAAAACTTAATATTTAACCAGGTGCTCTTTAGTAGGTTTGCATTGGGCATCGGATTTTGTTAACGCGCACATTCGAAGATAATCCCGCAATTTGGGTTTCAGGGCATACCTATTTAGCTAGGTATTTATAGAAATATTTGTTTTATTCAGTAAACACGTCCAAACGCGGTTTATACGGACACTTGGTCAATTTTGATTGAAAGTAACTTGGTTTTCTGATTGTAAGCAAATTGTGAGTACCCACGTACCCAGGTAGAAGACTCCGTGTAACGCGCTGCGGCTTGAGCAGAGTAGAGCTTACTCAATACTCATTGTAGGAGACTAGGAGTAGAGTAGTAATGATGATACCGAGTTTAATTATTAATTTATTTTTTTATTTCTTTTTTTGTGTTGTTGTAATATAACCTATAGCAGCTGTGCTATTTTAGCTTTTAGCTTTATTGTGTAATAATAAGGTAGGTAGTAAGTTTATTTTAAACTTATCCTCGATAATTTTAATCTAGATTAAATTTTGTTATTCCTGCCTGTACCTATCAGAATAAATCTATTTTATTTATTTCTTTCTTAGGTAGGTACCTAGTTACAGAATACGTATCGGGCATGCTCGGCATGCTGCTCGGTGCAGAGCTGTCAGAGTAGGACGTGCGACGCGACGCGACGACGTGACGTGACGTGACGTGAGGCGGGCGTGATGTGCCGCCGAGCGCCGCCTGTCCTCCTGACCAGACTAAACTGACAGGAAACAACGCAAGCCAAGCCGTTCTCTCCGCCTGCCTGCCTGCCGGCTGCCACACACGCACGCACGATACCTATTGCGGCACGCTATTTTACCCGTAAGATAGTAATTGTAGCTACATCACTGAGGCCCGCTTTCATTCTCGAACAATACAATACAATACAAATGTTTTTATTTCACAAAGTGCAAAGACATCATATTGTCTGATCGACTCAGACATTTGCAAGGATCATTTTATTAGATGGGATGAAAAACATCCTCCTGTTAGAAAAATCAGTCCAAAATACAAAAGCAAGATGGTAACTTTATTGAAAGGGTTTGTTTCCATATAACAATAACATTGTTATATGTTAAATTACATTGTTATATGTGTGTTAAATTACATTGTTATATGTTATATGTTATATTGGTACTCGTAGTGGAAACATCACAGTGTCAGTGCTCCGCAAAATTATTTCATTTAAACAGTTCTAAACCACAATTTTCACAATAACATTATTTCTCAGCCAAGAACTAAGTGCGATTGAGTGTTATCGATAATAAACACCGCATTATTTGCTGGATCTGCACAGAAAATTGGATATAAACATCGGCGATACATTGAGGTTAGAATTTTAACCATAAACAATTAAACCAATATAGACAACTGTCACATTAGACAAGTGACACTTGCTGTCAAAACTTCACTTCAACTTCACACAGAAAGCGCCACTTCAGTGTTGCCATTAACTAAAAATAATTAAATACGTTCCATTACACGCTAAATATGGACGAACAATTTCAACTACTATTCGATAAAATGAAAATCGAAATGCAGAACCAAACGGCTGAATTAACTAATACAATACTTGAAAAAATGGATGAAAAATTAAAACCCATCATAGAAGATAACCAATACTTGAAACAAAAAGTTGAAAATCTAGAATATAAAGTGGAACATCTAGAGAGAGAAAAGAAGAGCAATAACATAATTATTCATGGATTACCAGAAAAGGAGCAGACGACGCTGGACTTTATCAAATATATTAAAACGTGTTTTCTGGATGAACTCGGCATAACCATAGAAAATAATGAAATAAATAAAATCTACCGCATTGGATCAAACAATAAAAATGAGAAACCGAGGCCTACGCTCCTTTCATTGGTTAGTGGGTGGAAGAAATCCGAAATAATGAGGAACAAAAAGAAACTAAAAGATTTGTATATAACAGAAGACTATTCAAAGAAAACTTTAGAAATTAGGAAGTCATTGCAACCCAAACTAATGGAAGAAAGGGAAAAAGGAAACTTGGCGTACATAAAACATGATAAACTAATTGTAAAGGAGAATTCAAGGGCCATAGAAAAAAGGAAGAGAGAGAATTCCACCTCCCCGCAATTTGAATTACAGCCAAGGAAACAACAAACACTAAACTCGTCTAAAAACAATAGAAAAAATGCATTTGAGGTGATGAGAGGTCGATCTCACTCGCTTTCAACAACAACGAAACAATAGCAACTAGAAACCGGCGATCGGAAACAAAAACAAAAACAACATAAAACACATAAAGAAATAATTGAAAAGAAATACTCTCTCCCAAGCCGGCTGGTCCCCGTGGGGGAAAATGACCACAACCCTCCAGAAAGGTTAGAAAATACAACTGTAAAAATAAAACAACCACAACAAACTCTCAAGATTGGAACATTCAACGTAAGATCACTAGCAACAACGAAAAGATTTTTGGAACTAACATATATACTACAAAAGATAAAAATCGACATACTCGGCTTGGCAGAAGTCAGAAGAAAAGGCTATGCAATTGAAGAACATGAAGAATATATATTCTGCTACAAAGGTGAAACAGTCGGCTTATACGGAGTTGGATTTTTAATAAAAAAAGAACATAAAAACAACATTGATAGCTTTATAGCATTTTCAGAGCGTGTAGCTTTATTAAAAATGAAATACAACAACCAACTGCTAGCAATAATACAAGTATACGCGCCCACTGAAAAGGCTACAGATGAAGAAATAAACTCATTCTATGAAACTCTGCAAGTAGCTCAAAGCCAGGCAGGAGATAAAGTACTCGTTATCGGTGATTTTAACGCAAAAGTTGGACGACACGAAACAGAAGATAGTGAAAACTATGTTCTGGGAAAATTTGGATACGGAAACAGAAACAAAAGAGGAGAAAAACTAATTCAACACGCATTGGAATATAAACTAACAATTATGAACTCATTTTTCAAAGCTCGAAAAAACCGAAAATGGACCTGGCTCTCCCCCTGTGGCAACATAAAAAACGAAATTGATTTTATACTGTCAAATCACCCAAAGAGTATCAGCAAGGTAGAAGTATTACATGGCATCGGATTCAGATCTGACCATCGATTAGTAAGAGCTACGTACACGCTAGGACAAGGAAAAAAGAGTAGAAGATCTTATAAATCACAAGCTGCGCCACTAAAGACGGAAGAGGAGATATCAACATACTTAAAAAACCTTAAGATCAACATACACCAACTGGAAACAAAACAAGAAGAAGATATTCAAACTTATTACAACAAACTAGCTAATATCATTAATACCAGCCTTGTAAGATCAAAAAGCAAGGAACTGAAGACTGTTAACAAAATACTTAGTGAATCCACTAGAAACCTCCTTACCAGACGAACTGAACTTACAAAAGCGAAACAAAAAACCAAAGAAATGAAGGAAGAGCTGAGCATATTATTTAAGACTACAAGTAAGGCAATAGATAAAGACTACAAAGACTACAGGTACAAAATAATCGAGAATAATCTTAAAACCTACAGAAGCACGAAAAAAGCCTATAAGAAATTGATCACACACAAAAATTGGATTCAAAACTTAAAATCAAAAACAGAGGAAACAAAAACTAGAAGAGAAATCATGAACTGCGCCACAGATTTTTACAAGGAACTATATGCAAAATCAATTACCTGCACCACTACAAATGACAAATTAAGGACAAGTTCTCAGAACTTTAACGATATGCCCCTAATACATGAGAAGGAAGTTATCAACCACATCAGAAAACTTAAAGCAGAAAAAAGCCCTGGTCCTGATGGCATACAGAATGAAGCACTCAAAGCCGGTGCTTCCCTGCTAACTCGCCCACTTACTTTTCTATTCAACAAGGTTTTGAACACAGGCCAGATACCTTTGCAGTGGAAAAAATCTGACATAATCCTTTTATACAAGAAGGGAGACCCTCAGGACATCTCTAACTACCGCCCTATTAGTCTTCTCTCAAGTGTTTATAAACTGTTCACCTCAATTTTACAAAGCCAGCTGAGCCGAAAGATTGATAACTACCAGCCAGTCGAACAAGCAGGGTTTCGCTCCGGATTCTCTACAACTGATCATATACAAGTACTGCAACAGGTAATGGAGAAATATAAAGAGTTCAACAGTCCACTATACATTGCTTTCATAGACTACACTAAAGCGTTTGACACGATCTCTCATGACGCTATTTGGGAAGCGCTAAAAAAAAAAAAAAAAAAAAAAAAAAAAAAAAAAAAAAAAAAAAAAAATGCTACGTAAACGAAAATTATGCAAGAGTACTCAAAAACATCTACGAGGGCAGCATAAGTCAAGTCAAACTAGAGACACGAGGCCCCGATATACCCATCTGCAGAGGAGTGAGACAAGGAGACCCTCTTTCACCCAAACTGTTCATAATGGTATTACAACAAATTTTTGACAATCTTAACTGGCAGTCAGAAGGGATAAGAGTTAACCAAGATCGACTTACAAACCTCAGATTCGCGGACGATATTGTCCTATTCGCTGAAACAAGTAAAAAATTAGAAAAAATGATAAATACGTTAAATGAAGAAAGTGAAAAAGTGGGCCTCAAAATGAACGAGAATAAAACTAAAATACTGACAAACAGCCACATAAACACTATAAACCTCAATGGAAAACCCCTTGAATATGTGAATCATTATATATATCTAGGAAAACAACTGTCATTCGAAGACAAAAGTGAAGAACAAGAGGTAGAGCGGCGTATTAACATGAGCTGGAAAAAATTTTGGTCTCTGAAAGAAATCTTAAAAGGGAAATTTCCTCTCCACCTTAAGAAAACTGTCTTGGACACCTGCATCTTACCTACTCTTACATATGGATGCCAAACATGGACATACAACACTAAAATAAAAACTAAACTAGTAGTGTGCCAGAGAGCAATGGAGAGAAGTGTACTGAAACTAAGAAGAATACAAAAAGTAAAAAGCGAAAAAATAAGACTAAAAACTAAAGTTATAGATGCCTTACAATACGCTCTAAAACAAAAGTGGCAATGGGCAGGACACATAGCAAGATACACTGACAAAAGATGGACTCTAGAGTCAACTATATGGAAGGGACCGAACGGAAAAAGGAAAAGAGGGCGCCCTCGAAAGAGGTGGATAGAAGACATAGAAAGGATTGCAGGAAGTAAATGGAGAGAGAAAGCTATAGATAGAGAGGTCTGGAAGGAGCTGGAGGAGGCCTTTACCCGAGAAGGGGTTCCGATCAATGGTATAGAAGAAAGTAACGATAGCGAATAGAAGAAAAAGAAAACAAAACACAAATTTATACAAACATACTTATATTTTAAACAAATCACTACATGTTATATTTGTAATATATTTTAAGAAGAGTGTAACAACATTTGTAGATTGGAAATAAAAAGGGCTTTATTATTATTATTATTATTATTATTATTAACAATAACATTGGTACCCTTGTTGATTACATTCTATTTGCGATTTTCATAATTTAACATCCACTACTAAACAAAACACACTGTTCTTATTCGCATCATCTCACGTCAGCCATTTTCACGCATCCTTTTTCGCTTCTTCTTCTTGGCCACGGGCGCTTGACAAGTTTCGCATTCACAGAAAGGCGTCTTCTTTTTTTTCAGTCGCTAACAGTCTGCCCTTCCTGACGCTTCAGGACTGTCCCCAGTCCTGGTCGCTCGGCCATTAGATAGATACTACATGTATGTCCCCATGCATGTGTCGCTACAAAAAAAAATATTGTATGATTAAAGTGATAACTAGAGAAGTGTTATCCTCGCGACTTATGCATCATTATCTTCCTCTTCATGGGAGCAAAGCGATAGCCGTGGTGAGCAGCCAATCAAAGATGTCACTGGCGTCTGCGTGAAGAGAAAAAAAACGTTAGTAGAGTTTTAATCATTAAGTTAACAACTATTTACTATAGGTATTTTAGGGTTTTGATGAACGTTATTAATAAAAGAAACGTGGAGAAAATTGCATCATTGTACCAACAAGAGCCAGGACATGTATCTAAATCTCATTAATTTTAGATTTAGATAGGCAAAACGAACATTGCATTAGACACATAAGCTATTATATGAATGTACTAGTGATCTGTTTTCACTTGTTCCACTAGTGAACAAAAATAAATTAAGTAAAGAGAAATCAGTAACATCTTATTTTTTTTTTTTGTTATAATAGTTAACTGTATGAAATTTGACTTGTCTAAGTGCTTATTTTGTAATCCTAAAGAGATAAAGTTATTGAATCTGAATCTGGGCTCTATAATTTAAAATTATTTGAGCTATTTCTGTTTAAAACAGTAAAATCTCATTGTGTCATAGATTTATTCAAAATGATCAAGTAACGAAATAATAAACCTTTACTTTTACCAACTTTACCACCATTTGAGTCCTCGTTATCAGGCAAACTACTGAACGTGTCTGAGTCCTCGCAATCGGGCAAACTCACAAACACTTACAGTGGCTTCTGGTTTAACGTGTCTGAGTCCCAAACACTTGCAGTGGTTTCTGGTTTAACGTGTCCGAGTCCTCGTAATCGGGCAAACTCACAAACACTTGCAGTGGCTTCTGGTTTAACGTTTCTGAGTCCTCGTAATCGGGCAAACTCACAAACACTTGCAGTGGCTTCTGGTTTAACGTGTCTGAGTCCTCGTAATCGGGCAAACTCACAAACACTTGCAGTGGCTTCTGGTTTAACGTTTCTGAGTCCTCGTAATCGGGCAAACTCACAAACACTTGCAGTGGCTTCTGGTTTAACGTGTCTGAGTCCTCGTAATCGGGCAAACTCACAAACACTTTCAGTTGTTTCTGGTTTAACATGTCTGAGTCCTCGTAATCGGGCAAACTCACAAACACTTGCAGTGACTTCTGGTTTAACGTGTCTGAGTCCTCGTAATCGGGCAAACTCACAAACACTTGCAGTGACTTCTGGTTTAACGTGTCTGAGTCCTCGTAATCGGGCAAACTCACAAACACTTACAGTGGCTTCTGGTTTAACGTGTCTGAGTCCTCGTAATCGGGCAAACTCACAAACACTTGCAGTGGCTTCTGGTTTAACGTGTCTGAGTCCTCGTAATCGGGCAAACTCACAAACACTTGCAGTGACTTCTGGTTTAACGTGTCTGAGTCCTCGTAATCGGGCAAACTCACAAACACATTACAGTTGTTTCTGGTTTAACGTGTCTGAGTCCTCGTAATCGGGCAAACTCACAAACACTTACAGTGGGACCTTGTTTAATGCTTTGAATCCTCGTAATCAACCAAACTCACAATCAGGTTTTTGAGTCTTCGTAATTGGGAAAACTCTTTATGAGTATTTGAGTCCTCGTAATCGGGTAAACTCACAATACTAATAGTATTATTTATATCCACCAAATTTATAATAGTATTATAACATTTTATTCCAAGAAACGTATGGGTTTTAGATGCTGCTTCATTTACAACTATAAAATGCGTCTGTTCTTTTTCGTCTGTTACAAAATGTGGTAATATGATCTCTCCATAAGTATACATTATACTTATGTTTTTGTATTTTAAGTGGATACCAAACATGCTTAGTACTCACCACTATCTATTATATTTTAAGCAACTTAAAAACAATAACGAATGCTTTGATCATAATTATCAATAACCTCATTCATTTATGACAGTGCGATCGTTAATAGCAGTATGTATAATAGTGATGTAAATATTCATGAAAAACATTATTAGAGTAATATAACTCTACTGTACTGGTTACCCCAATAGAATGAACTTTGTGTCATTGTAAGAGCTCAGTCAAGTATTTGAGCTAATTGTTCACAAATACTAAACAACTATAGCACATTTAGAGGAAGCTGTCACAATAGTCACATATAGACACCCCTTATATATGTTTAATAGTTTTATTTTATTTTATCATTTAGAAACATCAGTTGTCTGATCGAAGAATCTTCATATTTAATAACTTGGTAACCATGTCGATCATGTTATATGATTGTTTATATTAATTATCGTTGTACGAAGTACAAGGTGATATATACATTATCAAGGAAGAATATGGTTTGTCTGAATTCCCATGTTACAGCTCTTACACATTACATTGTTAATGAGTGGCCGAATACATATCTGTCTGTATAAAGTATTGTTCAAAACCATAGCCGAATATAGATTCTGATGCAACACTTATTGTTTCTTAACACTTTAATACAATTTCCCTTTCAATGGCCAGGATGTACAGAGTACAATGTGTAAAGTCAGACCGATCTGGTTTTCCTAAAGTCTATGTTGTGATGTATGTTGTTCCACATTTAATACAAACTCATAAGTGTTTCGCATAAATTTCGACGTACAATACATGTTGTTTACCGTTCCGTATTAAATCTTAATTATAACCTCAATCAAATGAGTAAATCAGTTGCTATCTATCAACGCTAGAGTTATCAGTTACCATGCCTCCAAGGTACCTCTAACAATAGTGTAGTTCGGTGTTCATCCCAAAATGCCAATCTACCACTGTTTAATTCGACTATAGATGTCTCCGCAATAACAACAATCCACACTGCAGCACAGTCAACTTCATAAGTACACCGCTAACTTAACACAACACTATGTACTCTTAAAGCACATTACTCATGTTTTCACCAGTTTAAGGCCTCGGTCTCGAATTTTGCGGGCAGCGGGGCGGCGGCGGCGGCGGCGCGGGAGAGGGGCGGGCAACGCATACCTGTTCTCGAAACCAGCGGGCAGATCGCGCGGCACTGTAGCGGTGTAGTGTTGTGTTCGTGGTTGTGTTGTCGACATTCGCAAACGAAATGTCTGAAAATCGGCGACAACATCTGCGTCTTATCAAGCACAATATATACGTGAAAAATTCAAAGAATATTTTGTAAATAATCCCATTAGCTACTAATTAATTTGTAAACCATAATAAGCATTGTATATAACATAATAAATAATTTTTATATTCACCTACCTTCAATATTCAGTTCGTTTTTTATTTCTTCCCATAATTGATTAATTATTCTTCTATTTTTATGGTTCACATCTTTGCTGTTCCATATGGGTCTCCTCTCAAAGATTGCCGAAATAATTTGCTCTTGCACGTCCGAGGACATTTTGATACGTCACAAAAAAAAAGTACAACACTATACTACAATGCAGACGCGCAACGCGGGACGGTCACCGCTCGACTGGAGTGCACCGCTCGTTGCCCGCCCCCGCGCCGCTCCCGCGCCGCTGTTTTCGAGACCCGGTCCATTTGACGATACGCATAAGATCCTGCCGCTCCCGCGCCGCCGCCGCCGCCGCCCCGCTGCCCGCAAAATTCGAGACCGAGGCCTGAAGGATCGACCACTGGTCGGTAAATCAACAGCAGATATTTTTACATGTCGCATCGATGTTTTTACCCCGTTTTATTTAAATCTCAAGTAGTTCGCAATGATTAATTTTATATTTAATAAACCCTTGTTTTTAATTTTACTTTGTTTGATATCCACAAAACAATAATAATATAATATAATTATTATATATAATTAAGAATATAGTCACATAATACACTAAATTCAAATGATTTTGACTATTTAATGTGCAATCAACATGAACGAGACAAAGTTATGGCGCGAGTTTCATAAAAAAAATGTGTAGCGCAGATTTCATTTAGCTCTGTGCTCTAATAAAATTACTGTAAGAGGAATCGGTTTCTCATTCAACACATACTTATCATCTCATTTTGTTGTGTTCAAATTAGCAGATCAATTGCAAATCTTTGTTTTTTATCATGTGTTCTCATTGTGACTCAGAAGGCATCATAACTTGTATTTATTTAACTTTCGAACTGCTGATGGGTGCCCATCACTCATTGAGTTTAACAGGAGACAAGATTATTATTATCATCAGTTAGTACTGACAATTTTCTGTGAGGACAATTCCTGTGTTTTAGTAATAGCACCAGAAGTTTATAATAACTACGACTGGCGTTGAGCAATGTGATGACATTATTATATTTAAAGTCAAACCTCTAGTTCATACATAAATGAATATTATGCAAAATAAAATATTGTGCAAAACTAAAAATCTTTTATTTTGTTTCGTTGTTATTAAATTTCTTAGTATGTAGATTTAGTTTTTAACTTATTTTCTAGTCATGTTACATTTCAACTACAAACTATTTTAACGACCTACTTTGTTTATAGACAATTTTAAATAGAAACTACCTATTAGAATGTCTTTATTTTTATAAAATCTATTGTTTGTTAACCGCTGTAGTAAAGTACGGACGGATACAGCTTACTGGTGTTTTAGGCCAACATTCAATAGAAAAGCTGTATTACTCCAGAATAGCAACCGCCTTCTACCAATTATTTGGTTAATATTGATCTCATTTTGGAATCATTATATCATGTGATATAACATAACAAGGTTGTTATAGGCTGGTGATGTGATGATTTGATTATCATTTACTTGAGAAATGCAGTAAGTATACATTAGATGATAAATTATACTTATCAGCGAAGTTAGTTTAGTTTGCATGTTTTAATGTAGTATAAGGTTTGAAGTTATTTTAAATATTATAATAATACTCATAAAAAGGTCTTGGGTTGATCTGAATAGTAAGCCGTCCATACTGAGTAAACTTTTATACTATACCTATCCAATAAGTACTTTTTCCATATTTCTCAATTTTTTTTTTTTGGACTCTTCACTTTATAAATAACTTGCAGCTTAACAAAGGTTTTTCTTTTTAAACATTTCAGAAAATATATATTATTGGAAATTGAATTTGTTTTTTTTTTTTTTTTTTTTTATTATTATTACTTTTTTTTTGTTTTTACTCACACACCTTTGTATCCTTCCTTTTAATCGGGGTAACTAGAAGGAGTAAATTATAAAGAAGGTTTACGATATTTTCGGAATTTAAAGCGAGTTCGCATATCATAGCTGTCTAGCTACTACGTTACTATAGCGTATTTTTAACAAAATTATGGCTATTTTGTGACACAACTAGAATAGTTAGATATAATGGTATCGTGGAGTTTTATTTTACTGAGGATATTTACCTATGTCCTCTATAAAATTATAGCATTCCGGATGTTATTCACGTTCCATTATTGGAGTTTTCATATACTTAACTTAGTTTTTGAAAATGAAAATCTATCGCCTATGTTTATCATAGATTGTAATAATAAAATAGGTGGGATTCTGATGTTGTAATAACCTTTCAAATCGGTTCAGCAATTTCGGAACCTATTCAATCCAAATAAAACTCTTTCCGTTTATAATATTTATTACGACCACAAAACTAAATATTATGCAGTGTTCAACTATAACAGTTTTTGTGTAGGTATATCATTTATTTTCATATAAGCAAATATTTTTTTGTGATAGTGATACTTTTGTGTGAGACATTTTCAATTGCTCTTAGAAACGCTTCATAAAGTGTTTAAGTAAAGTATTTTTATTATTGTTGGATATTTAGGTAATAAGATTATCTTTATATTTTTTTAGTAAAAGTTTAGAGTAGATTATAATTACCACATGCCTATTTTATATTTGTATCATTTGACGAAAGACAAGAAAGTTTATAAAATGTAACCATTTTATTTTCATTATAATATATATTTTGTTTTTTTTTACATGTTGAGCTGACTTAAGCTACTTTAAATTTTTGTAGATAAACAAAATATTGCATGTCCATAGCGAAAAAAATATTAAAGTTTGGTCATAATTTTGTACCATCATGTACAATATAATACATATAGATAACCAAGCAATATTATATACTTTTACTTTACTCATGTGCTTATTATGTATTAACCAAGTTTAAGTAATTTAAACTATTATTACGTTTGCCAATCTAACTTTGTAAACATGAACTGTGGATTAGTTACTTAGAGTCGTTACATTTTGCTTCAAAATTTTCTTATTTCTACCTTTTTGGTCTTGTATTAATATCTCATTTAAATGCTAACTTTTATTTTATATTTAATAAAATTATCATGTAAGTACCTCACTTTTACTACTGAAACACACTACATAGTGTATTACTAAGCTGTTATACTAAGTTATTGATTTCGTTTATATCTTCAAAATTATTATAGTATGAATCCTTTTAGTGAAATACAAATACAGTACAATACAAAAATGCTTAATAATGTACCAGAAAAGGGACATAAAACAAGACATTACATAAGAAAAATGCCATAGGCAGCCTTATCGCTTAGAAGCGATCTCTTTCAGGCAACCTCTGGGTGATTACAAATATTTTCATTTGAATAAACGGGTCCAAAGACAATTAAAAATATTTATTATTAACCGTTCTATTTCATTTTGTTTCTTTTGTTTTATATTTGTTAAGAGCTGTGGAGTTCATTTGCATTTAAATTAATACATACATATCTACGTTAATTGAACTTAGTACAAAACTAATTCTGAAGTACTAATTGACAGATCATATACCCTGCTTAGCAAAAAAAAAATTATAAATGCATATTTACGTACACAGACCGTGTTTTCAATGGCGGTATTTATTTATTTATTTATTTTATTTATAAAGGAAAACCAGCAGCACAAACAAAAAAATATCTCTGCTCTTTTTTAAATCCTTTCTTGGGAATTCCATCTAACATAGCGTAGTTGTGAATGAAAGGAATGAAGTATGCACTAATGAACTAGTGAACGAATAAAATGATATTTCAAACAATTCTCCCCATTTTTGTTGAATAAGACTTACCAGTACAATTGTACTATGAACATGAAAGCTATAAAGTATCCAAACACCATGAATATTCTTTATTATTATCATTGTGTGGATGGAAATATATTTATTTATGATATCATCAATAGTCTGATATTTATGTGCACAGTTTGTGCATATATAACTAAAAAAAAAAGAAATAATGTTTGAGCTTTTGTGCATATTTAAAAATATTCATTCATCATTAAAGGTTAGTAATATGCTTGCAGCATGTAAACGGTTAAAATTATGGGCACAAAAGGGGTTAAAATTATAGTTTCAGTATGTGATATAGAGTAGGTATGTAATAGATACCTTTTCTTTTTAACATAAGAGATATAAAGAGGTAAGAGCTATTTGTAAAAAGTCTTTTTTTTTTTTTTTTTGGATAAACAAAATATCAATCACCAAAGGTCCCGCTCCGGCACCTCAAGGGGCTGGGCTGGTTGGGTTAGGTTTGTTAATGCAGGGGGATAATGCACAATACACCCATGCGAGATGTCAGAGAAGATCTCAATTCCCTTAGAATTAGAATTTAACGCAAATAATTTTAAGTAGATACTTTTGTAATAAAGTATGTAGGTGTTTCTACATAATATAATTATACCTCTATGGTGTTTGCAATGCTACCATGAATCCAAATAAAAATATAGACAGAAATCATAGCTTTTAAATCTATAACTAATGTTTCTGTCATTATTATTATTTTTCTTTAATGTTTGTTGACTAGGAACACAGTAAGGATGGTAATTCCTTTCAAGTTAGCATAAACAGTGGAGCTAACAGTTCTCAACGAGCACAGACATAATAATGTATGTTAAGTTTAAATTGAAATTAGTTGATTTTTGAAAGCACAAGTTCCCTTATGTAGTTATATTTTCACAGTTTTGCAATTCATGATCTTTGAGATAACTTAAAACTTATTTTGATATTCATCGTTCAACCAAAGTTCTTTTCATTTAACATATTCAAATTAAGAAGAATCACTCTGCTTTTTCGGCTTACTATTGGTGATTTTCTCAAAATAAAAACTATTTTTATTACATACATAATTTGATCCTGCAATTTCTGCTCAGAGTGGCAGAATAGCTAAGATAATGCCTGTAAATATTTTGAAAATAAGGTTGGGATAATCTTTTGAAAGAATAATGTAGGTAATAGATATTTTATCCAAGCCTTTTCTTAAACTTTCATCTATTATAAATATCAATAAGTACACATCCCAGAAATAGGTTTGTAGAAAATATTTGTAAGATTTAAAGTAAGCGGATCAATTCCAAGCCTCAATATTGTGTCTTCCCAGAAACATTATACAGGACAAGAGACAAGGCATTGCATAAGCAGTTACAGATTCCTTGTCTGGCAATTCATCCTGCTATCTGCTATTAGGTTGTGACATGAAAAGGCACCTTTTCTTGATAGGTACGTTCACACTCAAGTTCACTCAACATAACTCCAGGTTATGTGTATAGATAGGTATATGTGTTCGGAGATTTTTCCAAAATTTGGTATGCAATCAGTGCATAGTAGGTATCTACTTGCATTAAATGTAAATATGTGTTACTTATCAAGGGAATCGACAAAATTGACCGCAGGTTACGGAAGTGCAATGTGGTACCTCACCACTATTTCGCACTGAACAGCTACCGACCAGGTTGTAGGTACCTAGATAGGTACACTTTGAGGGAAAATCCTTGATCAACAGGTATCATAATAATATATGAATACATTACCGAATCTTCACTTGGCGTGGGTTTTGCTACTTCTGATTGTTTGAAAAATCAGTCCAAAATACAAAAGCAAGATGGTAACTTTATTGAAAGGGTTTGTTTCCATATAACAATAACATTGGTACCCTTGTTGATTACATTCTATTTGCGATTTTCATAATTTAACATCCACTACTAAACAAAACACACTGTTCTTATTCGCATCATCTCACGTCAGCCATTTTCACGCATCCTTTTTCGCTTCTTCTTCTTGGCCACGGGCGCTTGACAAGTTTCGCATTCACAGAAAGGCGTCTTCTTTTTTTTCAGTCGCTAACACTCCGATCCGAAAACTCCTACATTTGTGCACTCCGATATGTTCAGCTGCTTCTCGTGATGAAGCTTTTGGACAGGCCTCGGAATGGCCTCGGAAACCTCAAGATGGCAATGGTGGTGAAATCATATATTTTTCTTGTTCCTTTTCTTTTAGGCTGAAAACAATTAATCTACTTGCCCTAAATTTTGTTTTTTCAAAAAATCTTGTGCTTCGGTACATCGCGGTCTGGGCAGCGTCCAGATAGTATTTCAACGCATCAGCTGGGCTTCGTCGGTCGGTTGCTTCAATTAGTTCTAATTTTTGCGTTTGACTAACTTCTGCAGCTGCTCAGATTTTTTTCATTCGTTATAGTAAAATGATCCACAAAAGGGAAGTCGATCGAAAACAAAAAAAAAAAAGTACCTACTGAAAATCTTCATTTTGATTTTTCATTTATTTTTCTATAAATCTGTACGGGCGCACAAAATTTATTATTATTTGATGTTTTTCCTCTGGTTATAGATGCTGCCGTAGTGTCCTAGTTAAAAAAAAATAGCAGAGGTCAATAAAGATCTTGAAAATATCATTGGGGCTCACCTATATGTTTCTTTAAAGGATTAGATTTAAAGATATTTATTCTCAAAAAAGACCGTCACTTACATCATCATCATCATCATCATCACCACCAGCCTATAATAGTCCACTGCTGGACATAGGCCTCCCCTAATTAGCGCCATAGATCTGTTATTGTATAACAGTTGCACAAACTAAATTAAAAGATAACATAATGTAGGTATAATTTAAGAAAAAAACATTTAAACTTCATTTTCTATAAATTAACAAGTACGACAAGTGCGAGTGTAACTCGCCCGCCGAGGGTTTTGAACTTTTGTCGTTTAGGTTACCTATTCATCTAATGTGATACTTATTTACCTATTTATTTATTTATTTTAGGGAAACAAAAAGCTTTAAAACTATAAAACTAGCACTTAACAATAGAAACAATAAGCTAAACAGTTTCCACATATAGAGCGAGAAAAATTATCCTAGGATTTATACAAAAATGAAATTTAATTACAGAAATTCAGGTTTTAAAAATTAACTAACTAAAGAAGCCATATCAATCATTGGGTTGGGAGAAGGATTGGTTGATTATTTAGAGTATAATGATAGCAAAAATATAAATTAAGTATTAGTTGTTGTAAGTACCTTAACTAATCAATACTTAGTGTTAAAATACATCTTATAATACATAGTCTTATAAGTATAATATGTATACCTAATATGTATAAAATAATAAATTATAAAAGTGTCTAGCTGTAAATAAACTACTCAAAACAAAATAGGGCACACTTGAAATATTTTTTTTTTGATTAAGGTTCGCACGTGATCACCTCGAATGGACCATGGATAATTGGAGGACAGTGCTTTTTACAGATGAATCAAAAGTAAAGTTTTTTAATGATGATAGACGCGTACGAGTTTGGCGACGACCTGGAGAACGTTTTACAGAACCATTTATTCGTGAAATTGACCGCTTTGGTGGACCCAGTGTTATGGTATGGGGTGGGATTAGCATAATGGGCAAAACCGAGCTAGTGATTTTGGATGAGGGTAAAACGGCCGCCAGCTATGTTCAGCATGTCATCCGACCTCATGTGATCCCATATTCACAGCGAGTAGGCCCTAATTTTATTCTGATGCAAGACAACGCTCGCCCTCATACTGCCAGAGTGACCCAAAGTGCAAGCTCCGAAGCTGGTATCGCAGTTCTACCCTGGCCTGCCATGAGTCCGGACCTGAATCCGATCGAGCATATGTGGGACCAGTTGAAAAGAAGCCTTAAAGACAACCACGCTGAAATTCATAGCCGACAGGAGTTGATAACTGCTATAAAAGTGTGTTGGGAGCAAATTCCAGTTGAAAACGTCATCCACCTTATAGAGAGTATTCTAAACCAACTCAGAGAGTGTGTGCGCAATAGGGGAGGACCTACAAGGCATTGAAGCAACCCTAAGAATCTGTTTTAAAAAAAATGTCATCGTGTCTTCAACGCATTGTTTTGGAAAACCGTGAAACACCTCGAAAAATCATTTATTAGTAGTAGTATTAACAGTTTTAATTGACGACCTCAGTGGCGCGGTGGGCGTAGGTCTCCTTGCGACGTAAGAGGTTGCGGGTTCGATTCCCGCCTTGGGACAAATATTTGCAGATATTTGTTCAGGGTGTTCTGGTCGTTTTCTATGTATAATAAAAAAAATATTTATGTAATGAATATTGTATTATGTATATCAGTCTGTGCGGATTGTCCGTCATTATTTATTTATTTATTTAATCACTTTGTTTTAACATGGCAACCCTTCCTAACTGTATGATCAGCTCTTTTATCGGTGAAACCAGTGTCTGAATAATTTGGGCTAGTTTTCACATTTAAGATTTCGATTATTTTTTGATTTTGT
>OZ007522.1:15080465-15123631 GCA_963931895.1 Eupithecia pulchellata
TGTTTAATTTGCTTATCAGTTTACTTACCTATAAAGTTTTTTAGATTTATTACTAGCAAATTAGAGATAGCGCTTTCAATGCATATTCATAGTAAGACGATTAAATCGTTCTGTAATATTCGGAGATAGAGGGGGGGGGGGGGGGGGGGGGCAAATTAAGGCCTTTAACAAAATATTTCAAATATTTTGTCAAATGTTTTGAGTTCTAAAAACTTTCATTATGTATATATACCCCAAGAACAATACCCCAATACCCCAAAGAAAAAAATCAAAAGGGTTATCCCCTATTTTGAGAAGTATTCCCCTTATTATTGCTCATATTTCAAAAAGTATTCGTTTTACAGACGTGACGAAATTGAGTTTCAGATTTTCATGTGGGAGTGAGCCGTAGCCTGAGTGCGTCGCATTAGTCGGCATGCAAAGATTTAAGCTTATCTAAACTTACATACATCTATTTTTACGTTCAGACACACGGACGGAGCGCGGGGTCCGTAGCATTTGCTACTCTTGCTACGTGGCTAATCCGCCACTGCTCATATAGATAAAATGTGGTATGTACATAGTTTAAGTTCTGGAATAATACCTCTACATTTAAGGCTAAGAGGACATAATCTTAATAAGAAAAATCAACCTCTTTAAAAGGTTATAAATAGGTCGATTCTATTGATTTTTTTAGCATCCTAAAAAGGCTGCTAATGTTTCTATGGAAAATTATTATTCTTTGATTCGATTCACTCAACACTCGGTGTAAAGAAACAACGAATTAAATATAGTTAATCACGTACTACGCGTACACGTACTATTTCTATTTTTACAAAACTATTCCTAGATTGTGTGCAATATGGAATATAAAAACATAATTCAATATTGACATGTTTATAAAATATTATGCAGCAATTATTGACATGTTTATAAAATATTATGTACCTTATTATTTTAAATAATTTTAAAATTACGTTGTAGATTTACCTAGTTTTAGAAATTGTTTGCATGCCAATGTGTTTTGGTGAAGTATGTGACACTACCTATTCTGATGTGACCTTGTATTATGACCATATTTCTTGCAATAAATGAATTGAATTGAATTGAACAACCTTTGTTGTATTATTAATATGATGGAAAGCCCCAGAGCCGCGGTTCTTTTAGTCATTAGCACGTGGATTGGATCGAACACGGGCGTCACGCCGGTCGCCAGGGAATGGCTTAGCGCGGGTTTACAATAAAACATGCCATTGGATCGGAGCTCCAGATGGAGCAATTCCGAGTCACAGAACATGCTTTTGGATTCAAACGGATTTGAGTAACGAGACAGCTTAATGCTCCGCGGATGGCGGCGCGTCAGCGCATTACGAGTGGAGAGGCGACCCGTGCGAGGGCGGGCGGGGCGCGGCGCGGCGGGGCGGGGCGGGGTGGGGTACGACTCCTCTCAAGTGGGATCCAATTTGAGCTGATTTGTTCTATGGCCGTGAAGTGAACGCGACTCCAACTCGATTTATTGATACCATTTTGCGGAGAGCCCAATTGCGATAGTGATATTGTGCGCTTCGGAGCCTATTGTTGTAATAATATGGCAATTTAGGATCTTTTGTCTCCGAAACATTCGGCCATGCCGCCGCCGCGCCGCCGCTCGCCTGCCACTGAACAACACAGTCATGTTAATTGTGCGCTGTGGGTGGATTTGATTATTGAACAAATAATTTCACCGTACGTTGTGTAGATAGAGCCTGTGGTAACGGGAACTATTATTTATAATGTACAAATCAAACACCCGAGTTGTACTATGACAATGATTTTATATTTTGACATGACGTTTTTTTTTGGTAAAATCTGGAGCCAAACTCGTTATAAGCTACAAGATATACTCTGACATGATTAATTACGAAGAAATAACAGAAATTAGGACTAGTAGCTATTTAAAATTTAAACAAAAGATATCTACCTACTTTAGACTGTTGCAACTTGGTTGCAACACAATCTCCTGTAGATCATTTTTAGGGATTTGACATCGGTTTCAAAACCCTTCTGGAATCTCTTTGGGTCTGTTTTGTGTTTTGAATCCTTAATATCTCAGAAACTACTGCAGCTATTGACTTGAAATTTTAAATAATATTACATTTTGTGCGCCCGTACAGATTTATATAAAAATAAATGAAAAATCAAAATGAAGATTTTCAGTACATCGACACTCCCTACGTATCTTCGTCTAACTGCCAGATACACACTTATACGTTTGATGCATTTTTGGCATCTACACATGCCAGTCTATCAATATAACTCACAAAAAAATTAAAATGTCTACTCTAAGTAGGTTTTTCTTAATCGAATAACTGTCCAACTCCATTTTTTCCCGCCATATAATGCTGTATCTTCCACATACACACTTTGACGCGGGAGGACCAAGGTGCTGGTGGCGGGTAACTGCCCGTTACGCAATTATTTTGCGGAAACCGAGTTGAAAGCGTGTGCGACTCCTAAATATTTGTTTGTCGCAAAATGACAAGTGAACGTTCCCGATTCCTGAACAATTTAAAAGCAGACGGTACTTAGAAAGGAGACGTAGATATCCTAGACCCAACTACATCTACTACAAGATCCGGTAAGTAAATCATAATGAATGATTAACCTACTTTTTGTACTTTTTGATGTCTAATATCAAAGTTATTTGGTTTATACAAAAAATACAAATACAAAAATCTTTATTGGGAACATAACTTAATGTATAGGGTACAATTGTGGGCTGACTACCGCAAAAGTTAAAAACTGCGTAGCGGAGCCAGCGCCCTCCTCCGCAAACAAATTCATTATTTATGTTCCATATAAAAAAAAAAACAAAGATAAGAATTAACCTAGTATGATACAAAATAATTAATTTAATTACACTGTGTGTAGCATGTGAATGAGTAAGGGTAAGTAAGATTCTCCTGAGGACACCGTTCTCAAAAGAGTCCGGGCAACAGGATTTCCTAGGTATGTGTGTTTGTGTGTGTGTGTGTGTGTGCGCGCGCGCGCGTGTGTGTGTGTGTTTGTGTGTGTGTGTGAAGGTTATGGTGAATATTTTGGATGTAGTTGGATCATTTTTGATACCTTAAAATTTCCTCAGTATCCTCGTAGGAAATTGATAAGAGCCAATCAGTGCATACACATTTACATTTAAAGATGGTGAGGGGATAAATATTGATAATTTTGTTTATTTTATTGTATAATCGACTACTAGTGTAGTGATAATGGCTACTGCAGTTTTATGTGACAAAGTTCTGCAGACAATGTCAGAACGTCGCTTTACTATTGCTAGGTTGGGGTCAAATTGAGTTTGTGAGTGTTTGCGCAATATAGTAGAGAGTATAAAAAGTTTTCTAACGGAGAGGACTTTGCAGATTAAGTATAGACTTGAGGTGGAAAAGTCTCTTGGCTTAGAGGTCATGACTTTAAGTACCGCTCTCTGCGCTCTCTCAACTCGGAGCATTAGGGACTTTATGGAACCGCCCCATGCAGATATGCAATACGCAAGAACAGATTGTGCCAGAGCAAAATAGACCATTTTCATGCAAGGGAAGTCAGCTCTACCTCTTAAGTTTTTAAAAATGAAAATTAATTTTCTTACTCTTACGACAGTGCTTTCAATATGAGGTTTCCAAGACATGGTGTGATCCAACCAAACCCCAAGATATTTAACACAGGGAGCTCGTTCTAGTTTGGGGCATTGGCAGGACCCTGGGGAATTACAAGTGTGTGCATTTAGAGAAAACGAGGGGGAAGGTTGGGATCTGGAGGTTGGAGAAAAGGTGATATATTTAGTTTTTAGTTTCTTGAATCAGTTGTGAGTTATTGCCTTCATTGCTGACTAAATACACTATTATTAGTAAGTACATTTTGCAACTTTCCAAATTTTTTTGATAACCTACGTACAATTGTGTAACTACGCATTTACATATTTATACATTGGGATTAACTATGATCATAAGGTGTAACTAGGCACTTACATATTTATACTTCGAAAGGATTTGAACTCAAAATTCGGTAACTGACTTTTACATAGTTTTACATCGGAAATTTATTGAATTAAAGTTATAGTAACCCATGCACTTACATAGTTCTGTGTTTGTTTTTTCACATTATTTTAATAAAAAAACAATTAATTTTAACCGATTGCAAACAAGGAGGAGATTTCCCAATTCGACCGGTATAATACTATTTAAGATATAATATAATAGATCAGTTGAGCTACCTGTAGTTTGTTCGCAACAGTCTGCAGTTAGCTCAATTGTTTCAATTGTAAATACTAGTTTTTTATTTAGTTAGATCATTGTAATTTTATTTGTTAATAAAGGCTTTTTGCCCTTTTGAAATATAATAGATAATTTCGTAGTTCGTGAACTGATTTTGTTGATTCTTTTGTGGTCGGAAAGAAGATAATTCCTTGGAAAAGAAGATAATTCATTAAAATGTTGAGGATCTGATAAGGATTTTCAGAGTTATGAACAGAAATATACTTCATAAGTGCAAGGTGCTCTTTTCTCATGAAATTTAAGGCGAATTTCATAAAAAAAATAATTTTGCCTCTTGTTGTTGTTTTTCAGATATTTTCAGTGCCATTATCAGATAAATTTACTGAACCGAATGGGTGAGATAATATCTGACACCAATGAAGAACAGATTCAGATTCAATAACTTTATTTCTTTAGGCTTACAAAATAAGCACTTAGACAAGTCAAATATAAGCACCTTTTCTTGCACCGCGCATTTCCCTCTTGCATTCTACGAACACTAACGGTGATAGTACCTATTGCATCTTCTGAATTGCATGTCCTAGCTTCACATATCTTACAATCTTCCTTGCAAGCTTGTGGTGGAGGCTCTAGCAATGACACAGGGAATTATGACATTGCCTTTTGCTCGTCGCCACGCTTTTGTGAAAAACCTGTTAATCTGACCCAGAAAACTCAAGAAAAACATCCTGAACCCGTGGAAAGTAAACTATTTACAAGTGGTACAGTACAAGGTAATTTGCAGTAATATAGCTTCTATGACCCCACTCTTACTTTACCACAGCTACAGTCTATCTCAAGCATTAGTATGCTATTATCACGATGTGATTCTCCCAATTACGGAAAGCTCAACCGTTAGACCAATTAGACTGCACGGAGTCGCCAGCTAGGTTGAGCTGAGTCAACAGCACCGTCCTAGTGACAGTGTCATTTGTCTCTCCGGATGAGCACCTAGACCTGGGTTGAGCTGAGTCAACAGAACCCACTCCAGCGACATTACCAGTTGGCTTGCCAGATGAACAGAGCCAATTGGCAAATACTGGTAGCGCTGGATTGAAGGCTGGTGACGCAGGGCAGCCTAACAATAAAGTTATTGTTAGGCTGCCCTGCGTCACCAACCTACGCTACCAGTATTTGCCAACTGGCTCTCCAGGTATGTCGGGGAATAATTCTTAGCAGCTTGAAATCAATGACAGCGAACTATCTAAGAAGAAATGGCGATGTACAAATAAATAAAATCTACAATCAAAGACTTATGTTTGTGTTTATTGTTAATAAAAGTACGTAAAAATGATACTAACCATATTTTCGATCTGAATTTAATAATTTAGTATTTGCTTTAATTTTTATCATCTTAGAAATTGAATAGTCAAGTTTGCTATTTCATAATATTAATTCTGTGTTCAAATTTTGATAATAATTAGGTTGAAGTACCTACTAGTAGGTTGAAGTAGGTTGAAGTACTCATTAGTCGTGTTTGGTAGTCGTTAAGAGTTTAAAGGCGAGTTAGTTACTTAGTTCTTCAATCCTTAAAACGTTTTTTGTGTTTAGGTGAGCACCTACTTCCCTAATAAATGGTATTTTGAGTTCTTTTATTTCTTGTTTTAATTAAAATAATAATATACCTACCTAAGATCGACCAATATTAGCGAAAAAAAATTATAAGATGAGTGGGAAAACTACAATTCACGAAAACAGTTTTACATTTTTCTACAACAAATTACCTACCTACCTCAAAATAGGCTTAGTTTTGTAAGCAAGTGAAAATTCGGCAATTAGGGCTTGGCGACATGTATAAGGTACTGGTCACCGCAGGCTTAATTTGCCGAAACAGATGTAGTAGCATATTAATAAATTATACAATTTCCAACGTTTAAGCACCAGTTACACAGAATTTGTCAATAGATCTACTAAGTTTAACCGTGTAACAGGCAGTTACGATATTGTTAATGTTCTAAGCTCCCACGAAAAAGTGTGTATGTGCCACATACGGGATTGTATTAGGTTATAAGCACCACGTAAAAATAGGTAAGTGTAATAAAATCTAAACCAGTATAAATTTTAATAAAAATCAGTATCCATCTTAAACTAGATCTACAGTAAGAGCATCTCACCAATTTTCACAGAAATATCTCAAACAGGGCTCCAGTTATAGGCATTTGAACATTTTCAAATCTTTAAAACGCTCTCCTGTAAAATTTGTGTTTTGCAGATACACAACTATACGTAGGGAGTGTCGACATATTTTGAAATCGAAATTTTTAATGGGACCTACAAAGTCGAAATTCGTATCAAATGAAAGTTATTGGTTTGTAGATACCAAAACAGTTTTAGGTTATAGGTTTTATACTTTTCGAAATATTTTGAAAAAGGTCGAAAATATGACCATTCCCCCTTATCTCCGAAGATTGCAGAGTCATCTATGTAAAATGTACTAAGCGTTTGTAGATATAGATCTATATTTTATAGGAAAAATATAGAGACGTCTCTAAAAATAAAACTGTTGTACTTAATAAAGTAGGTACCTATACGTAGATGATTTATTTTTGTGTACCTACGTAGAAAAGGACTAGAACACCCGAAAAAATAATCTGCAGATCGTACAAATATTAGTCCCGAGGCGGGAATCAAACCACCACCTCCTGCGTCGTAAGCGGACCTTGGCCCACCGCGCCAAGACGTCGTCAATATACCGTAAAGTACCTATCTACGACAAAAGTTCCTATACGACCTATACGACAAAAGTTCAAAACCCTCGACGCGCGAGTTACACTCGCACTTGTCGTACTTTTTTCATTCTATTAAGCCTATACTATAATAGTCCACTGCTGGACATAGACCTCCCCTAATGAGCGCCATAGATGTCATTAATAATTTGGGGGGTTATTGCCCATAATCCCCACGCTGGGCATGCGGGTCGGAGATCGCAGTTCGGTAGAGTTTTTCTGCAGAAGGCGCTGCTGCCCGCCCCCCGGTGTGTTTCCCTTAGTCGCCTCTTACGACATCCACGGGAAGAGTGTGAGTGGTGAGATTCTATGCCGGCACCACACGGCTGCACTCCACCTTATTTGTCAATAATTCAGCCACCGATATCGTTAAGTGCATTCGTCTCAAAGAAATTCTATTTTATTTGAGGCTAGCAGCCCGCACCGTTTCGCACGATACTTAACAAAAAATTAAATAACTTTTACACACGTGAAAGAGTTTATATCTAATCGGCCCAGTAGCTTCGGAGCCCATTCAATCAAGCAAATAATCAATCAATCAATCAAATCTTTCTTCCTAATATTAATGTAGACATAGGTGTCGATTCTGTTGTTTTAGAATTAGCTAAAATTAGCTAAACTTAGGATTTAGGAATTTCAAATAGACAAAAGCTATTCTATGTTTTAAAAATTAGACTGACAGATTTCAAATTAGAACGACAGATCCAAAACAACTCAACATAGGTAAATTAACTAAAACCCTATCTTTGCATCACATTTTTAACTAAGATAAGAAACGTCAACCTAATTTTAGGAAGCATCTAATTAGACTGACAGATTTCAAATTAGAACGACAGATCTAAAACAACTCAACATAGGTAAATTAACTAAAACCCTATTCTTTGCATCACATTTTTAACTAAGATAAGAAACGTCGACCTAATTTTAGAAAGCATCTAATTTGCTCATGATTAAAATTTATACTTATTAAAAAATATTTTTTGGCACAGATCTAGTGAAAAACGTGAAGATTATTTTGTGAAAAATGGAAAATGGATTTGTTGTAGCTGCAGTGGTAAATTCGAGGGAAAGGTGTGTATTATTTGCCACTTCCTCGTTTGGTACCTAACCTAGCCATATCTTCATGGATTTCATCCAGCATGCGTAAAGTTTTAGCAGGTAGCACCTAGGTACCTATCAAAAACCAACATTGGCTAACCTAACCTAACTTAGAAAACCTAAAATTTAAGTTAGGAATCCTAAACAACAGAATCGACACCAATGACTAGATTACGATACTAATTTGAAGGAAGCCTGGCGCCGCTTAATTAACTTATTATTCCAGGCTTGGGTGCCGAAAAGCTTTTCATGTGCGCCTTTGGGGCGATGCGAGGTGGCAATTGTCAATTATGAATGGGTCGTCGGTACGAGCTGCCATGACAGGCACTCCGCGCGGCATTAGCAGGCGAGTCGTGTCGCATGGCGTGACGCCGAGCCAGCCTCGTGTTTGTGTATCCCTCTGCCTCGAGCGTCGTGTCGCATGGCGTGACGCCGAGCCAGCCTCGTGTTTGTGTATCCCTCTGCCTCGAGCGTCGTGTCGCATGGCGTGACGCCGAGCCAGCCTCGTGTTTGTGTATCCCTCTGCCTCGAGCGTCGGTCGTGTCGCATGGCGTGACGCTGAGCCAGCCTCGTGTTTTTCCTGGGAGGGAAAGGGGGAGGGAGACCGCAGAGCCTCAGAAGGAAATAATGTTTCTTCTCGTGGAAAATAATTTTTAACGTTTCATGTTTCGGGGATTATTTTTAAAAGATAATTTACGTTCAACATTTAAATTCCTGCTCGTGTTATTCTAAACGTTTGTTTTTATACAGGGTGGCACATTCAGAACGGGTAAATAAGGGCTACCTACTATGGGGAAGTCTAAAACCGTGAAGAGTTATAGAAAAGTCATGAAAAGAGTGACGTGCTCTATTTCTGCGAGTCAAAGTGACTTCTACTACTTAGATCACAAACGTACGTCCGTACTTTGGTTAGTTCCATCTGGCAGCAGTATCAGTAGCAAAGGCATCGGTGGATGCGCCGCGGCATCTCTGTCAATCGTCAGCGGACATGAAGCTGTTGTTCCATTGCAAAGATGCTGATGACTCCTAATGAAATGTAAAGTGAAAGGTTCCTGGCCTGGCCGGGGGTGAGGGTCGGCGCGCGGCGGTGGGGAGGGCGAGGGAGGCGCACTCACGCGTCCGCGGCTCAGGGGGCGCTTGATAAATGAGTGCACCCCCCGCACCGCCCCCGCACCGCCGCGGACGGAGCGGATCAGCACTCGGACGGAGCCGCGGCCGCGCACGAGAACATGCAGCGCGTGCGGAGCGCGACGTGACACAACACTGTGTGATGACCACTGATCATGATCTGTTTACATCACTACAAGGCATGGATGCGGGCGGCGGGCGCGGCGCGGCGCGCGGGCGGACACAAGGATCCCGCCGCCGCGACGCCGTCGGAGCCTCTGCCTCGTCTCGGCGGCTGTTGCCAAGCTAGACCTCCATAAAATTCCTTACAAACACTACAATCTGTGCGAAGGTATCTAGTACAGGAACATATCTACCTCTATACTTCAGTCAGACAAATTAAGTATTCACTTTGTTTTCATCTATTTTCATAAGCAAGTTACATAATTATTAATAAATTTTCTCCTATAAATAATGCGGACAATAAGGAAGTTTCCATTTTTTTTATTATTTTATAAAATTTTACTAAACTTGCAAACTAGCCCATTGAAATCTTTATTCAATTATGATCATAAATGACGAAGTTAGAGCTCATACACACGAGCGGCACGATGTCGACGGCAGATGCAACTTCAGCCGTCGACACCCGTCAACGGCAGCCGCCGACGCGTCGACGGCAGCCGTCGACCAATAGCGTCGCTTGCAGTTGTTTGTGTTTGTAGCG
The DNA here is from genome assembly GCA_963931895.1 of Eupithecia pulchellata. Taxonomy (NCBI): domain Eukaryota; kingdom Metazoa; phylum Arthropoda; class Insecta; order Lepidoptera; family Geometridae; genus Eupithecia; species Eupithecia pulchellata. The sequence continues at coordinate 15,090,386 of OZ007522.1, forward strand.
TGCCGCGTCCGCCATTTTGTCAGTGGACTGCACATAGTCCAGGAGTGCGCACGCGTCGCGGTTTTGTAAAATGAGCTCCAGTGAGAATATTGATGTGGAATTGCTAATTGTAGCAGTAAAGAAAAATGCTTGTATTTGGAATTATAAACTACAAGAGTAAAAGTGGATAAAGCGTAAAAAAATGTCCATCTTGTCCTCTATTCATTAATATTTCTAAAACCCACGCACGTGTTTTTGTTTTTCGTTTTTGTCGACGTCGACGGAGTAAAAGCAATAACAGTGTTTCTTCTTCGGAATTCATTTTGCAACTGGCTCCTGTACAAAGAGAGTCGACGATGGCTGCCGCAGAGCTTCGATGTTGACAAGTCAACGGCAGCCGTCGACGCGTCGGCGGCTGCCGTTGACGGGTGTCGACGGCTGAAGTTGCATCTGCCGTCGACATCGTGCCGCTCGTGTGTATGAGCTCTTATTCCCGTCCGCATTAAAACTTCACGGCGCGCGGCCGGCAAATAACCTCATGACGTCACAAGTCTCGTCGGTCGCAGGAGTCGAGTAGGTTTTGGTCGATGCGCGCGCGGTCATCTTTTACCTTACCTAATCAAGACGGAAAGCATAATATCGTTGTGTATTCATAACGGAAATCGTACAAACTGATACTCAAGCACATAATAAATATTGCATCGTGGCCAAGTGTACATATACATCCGTAATAGCACCCGATAAACATTATTTTACGGTGTCTACATATAACAAAATAGGCGCTAAGTGGTCATGAAAAGAAAGGAATCTCTTTCAGAAAAATCTGTGCGATATTGCTGCGAAGACCATTCCAATGTAAGTACTTAGTTACAAAGGTAGTTAGGTATCTATCTAAGTTATTTACTTTGGAGTTAAACGTAGGTACCTAAGTTACACAGAACCGAATGTTCTGTGTTTGGACTAAGTTTAATGGTGATGGTTAACACAATATAATGTCTGTCCCAAAAAATCGATTTTCAGAAAATTTGCTATGTAATTTACCCTATTCACTTCTCTATACTTACTCACTCAAGAGATTGGAAGATGTTAGAAGCATGTTATATTATTTTAAGCATGTTATGATATTTTTTATTCCGATATTTTGGGGGTTTAAGGTGGATTCCCCTAAATGGTAACAGAAGGAGATCTCCTCTGTGCTGGAGTTCGCCCATCTGCCGCACTTACTCCAGTGGTCTTACGACCGACAGTTGATGTCGGGTAATCGTATATGAGCTAGCTGTTACCGAAACAAGCGTTTGCGCGATCTAGGAATTTCCTCTATTTTTGCTCTCTTGGCGACATCTACCGAAGACTGATTGAAGCGCTTAGGCAGGTAGTTAGCTTTCTTTCTTTCTTCCGATAATTCTTGCGCACCTCTATTGACACTGGCCCTTGTAGTTCAGGCCAAAGATGACAGAGGTCGCTACACGATGTTATAATGAAAGAGTGCCTATTTTATAATTTATCATGTATACACTGCACGTGAATAGCCGTGTGGTGCCGACATAGAATTTCACCACCCCAACTCTTCCTGTGGGTGTCGTAAGAGACGACTTAGGAAAATACACCGGCGGCGGGCAGCAGCGCCTTTTGCAGAACAACTCCACCGAACTGCAATCCCTTACCCGTATGCCCAGCGTGGGGATTATGGGCAATAACCCAAAGTGATGAATAATGCCATCTATGGCGCTCATTAGGGGAGGCCTATGTCCAGTAGTGAACTATTGATTTCAGCATGTATTCATTTTATTTGAAACTATTTTCAGGCCATTAAAACACAACAATAAAAATTTTAACCAGTTATATTTATTTCTAGAATTTTGGATACTGAAAGTTCATGTTATTAATAGAAATAAATGTACAAATATGACTGGTTAAATATTTTTGTTGTTTGTTTTTTTTGTAACCAGGTAGTAAATAAATAAATACCTGGTTACCGAGACTTGAAATCCCTAGCGGCAGCTCGATTTTGTCTATTACCTAGGTACTACGTAATCTTATAAGACTTTGTTAATAAATTAAAGGAAGATTGTTCTATTTATGGTATTATTAATCGATCAATGGTGAATGAATTTTTTACGAAACTAGGCGGAGCTAGGACCTGCAGTAAATATATGAGAAGTTATCCGTGTGATGATTCTTACGGTTGAGTATAACACACATTATACTTAGGTATGTTGAAAGTTTCACTCCTCTGATCTCTGCACTTGTGTACAGTGGATTGTTTGCCAGAAAATCCAAAACCATAACCATGTTCACTTTTGGTAAATTATTAGAGTGTCCAGGCACAAATCCACTCACTATCTTCAAAATTTTACTTTGATCTATACGAGTATACATATAACACTAACCTAAACGATGTATATTATCGAAATATAAGGTAACTTAACACTTTACACAGAGACTCAAACACCGCGTTCCATGTACTAATTGTGAGCAACAAACTACGAAAACACTTGAAACAGTTGACCACTCAACACTACCGTTGAACCGCGACGAGACTTGTGACGTCACAGAGCAAATGCTCCGCGCGCATTTCAAAGTTATTTCGGTGTTAAGTAAAAGTGGATTAACTTTGTTATTTTTCAAGTTATTCAAACATTTCTTTCGCCATAATATTTTATAATTTCTCCGCCCTTCAATTTAGATGAGTATTTTTCATTTTTGTTGAAATGGAAACTTCCATAGTATGTCTGAAATTCAGCGTCAAATAGTTATGAGGATTTTAGTTACCTACTGTTTATACGATGTGGTTTGCTAACAAACATCTTACATAGAATTCGGCTAGAATACAGACAGATGACCTCATTTCTTTGATGAGGCAATATGTGTCTGGAATCTACCTAGATTATGGAACCGGCTTCTATGGCAGTGACAGTGATCGACGCCGCCCCGCCCCGCCGCGCCCGCCTCGCCGCGTTCTGTCATTCCTTCCGCTTCATGTAAATAAACTTTCCTCGCATTCTTGGAATAGTTAGGGCGGCGGGGGAGCGCGGGAGGCGCGGGGCGCGGTGCGGGGCGGGGTGCGGGTGCGGAGTATAAGGATAAGCATAGGGATCTATCTATCTATCCAGTAAGATTTTCGATCGCCAGGAAGGATATTTTAAAAAAAATAAGCCTTTCGATCGGTATGATAAAGCTACAGGGTAATTATTTTTCTCGTGTAGCGCGTTCGGTTCCCGGTTCAAATAAGTAACTATTGAAAAATCTATGAATGCAGTTTAAATTGCTTTTAAAAATATGTAAAATAATGTCTCCTTTCAGTAAAATGTTCAATGATATCTACAATATTTAAGGTACTTTCCCTCCATGTGGCATAGCGATGGGACGCCCTGTATAGGTCAACAAGTCGTTTATCAGTAGGTATATCCTACTGATAAACGTCTTGTTACTCACTCTTCACCTAATATAGGTAATCACATCTGTAATGAAAGGCATTATTACAAGAGACTGGTTCGGGAAGCGATTGAAATGAAGAAATATCCTAATGCCAGTCTCAGTAAGTAGTATGGGTAAGTCGGTTTCAGACTCTGCCTCGTGGAGTCCAGTTGTAGCCAAGTGTACGCGTCGTGCACGCGGGCGCAGTGGGACGCAGCGCGTCGCGGACACTGTCCGTGTGGCGTGCGTGCGTGTCGTCCGAGTGTGCAGGGGACGTGCCTGGTGTCAATCAAGAAACAAGTGCGGGTAGTTTCAAATGACGCTGCCTCCACTTCGCAGAGACGATAGTTCTAGTTGTGCAAGCACGGGCTTTCTTGGCTAAGGTAAAATAGACAAAAATTACGTCACTTTGTCATCGAATGCGTACATCATTTGAACTAATTTCAAATGATGTACGCATTCGATTTCTTCAACTCCAATAATGTACGCAATGTATGGCGATGCGATGTCACATTATTGTCTATTCTACCCTAGAGAACAATCCCCGTGCTTGGCCTGCAGTACTTCAGCTATCCCGTGACCACTCACTGTCGTGGTAAACCTGTTGAAATGTCGGGAAAATAGGTGAATAAACGCGATAAGTAATTAGTACTAATAATTATGTTTTGAGTTCGTGTAAGTTAAAAAATATTTATCGGAGCTCAGCTAATACTTATTGAACGTTTATGGGTAAGGACCAAATTTTTTGCATTTTGTGCGAGGGAATGATGTCACAGTACTTTGAAATCATAACATAAAAAAAAGTTGTTAACTTAGGTGAGTTTTAAGACTTGATTACTAAAGTTAAACTTATTGTGCACCCTGTGCCTAATTCAAATAAATATTTCTTACACTAGATTTCTGTAAAATTAATTTTAGGAAAATCAAGATACTGAATCAATTTTCGATTTTCATACAAAATGTGAATGTCACAGCTCCGACTCCTCTAGGTTATTGCAATTTTATTCTAAAAATAAAAACTTTCTCACGGACTTTCTGTTTTATTTATAGTCACCGATATATTATCTTTACGTTTTTATTATTAGGATCTCGTTAAACGTTATAGTTTATTAATAATAATGATCATAATGAGTGTCACAGATTTCGTTCCGTTGTGCGATTCAGTTGTGCGACAGCATAACTCGAGAACTTGGCAATATTGGATAACAAATAATGCTTTATTGCAATGGCAACACCGTCATCTGACTTGAGACTTAATTCAGGCCAATTCCGCCATGTAGTTTTTCACTCAGTTGAAGAAAAGTGTGAAAAGTGCACGCGTACCATTAAAAATCCGGATTTTCTGTAAGACTTTTAAAGTGTTTTGTGTTAACTTTTGCTACTTTGCATTATTAATTATATGAGCTTATTTTGTCTACTATTGAACAACTCTGATGAGTATTCTTATTGGTGTTTATTCTTTGCAGTGTGAATTTTTTATTGCTGGGTCGTGGAGATTTTTACTCCTGTGTGCGACGAACGACACGAAATTGTGCGACGTGTCACAACGGAACATTGTAAAGATGTACACAATATTACTTCATGTAGGTCTTCTTTTAGTAGTTTTTATTCAAACACTAGCTGTACCCGCGACTTCGTCCGCGATTGCCATGCATTTGTGTCAGTTTCAGTTTTTCTACTATTAAATAAATAAAACTTTAATGTGCAGTATCTTACCTGTTATAGTTTTAATGTATTTACATACCTACATATAATATGATTTGCACAACTAATGCCAAAAAAAAATATTCAAAGCCAAAAGTAATAATGTCTAATTATTAAAATTACCTAAGCATATAACATATAACTACATAACACATATAACTAAGCATATAACTTACAATATCATAAAAAATTAAGATATTAAAATTGCGATTTAGTTACAACTGCAATTGATTTAAAATTAAAATACACCCATACCTACCATACTCGTGACTTTGGCCTCTTAAGTGATACTTGATTTGTGCGAAAATTACGCTTGAACTTAACATATTATAGAAAAGTATCTAGGTACTTATAAAACAGTTAATCAAACCACTTCTTTGAAATTAAATTAAACAAAACATTTAATAATTCAAACAAAATTACACAAATAACAAATAATAAATAGAAAAAGCAATTAATGATAGAAAGATAATATGTAGATAAAGCATTTGATGACCGGGTGGGCACTTTAGCTTAGAAGCGATTTGGACACGTTAGGTTAGATGAGTATGAGTAAGTAGCTCGCCGCCATGCACCACGCGACTGCGCCGCAGCCCGCCGCCCTCTCCTCTCCTGTCTTGCGAGGGAGATGTTATAGATCATATCTTGAAAAATATTTGTTATTATAGGAAGTCTGCTCTTAGCAGTCCTTGCTTGACTTGACTTATGTAATCCCCCCCATGTGCCCTCTAAACTAAAACTTTGTTCTAAAACATGGCCCAAGACCTGCGCCTTCCTCTTGTCTTCTTCCTGCCCCATATACCGGGCGGTTAGCGAAGCAGGGGAGCTTCAGGGGAGTATATTAGTTATGGAAAATGTATAAATTTAGGAACCTCTAGGATATTATGTAAAACATACATTCAACCATTATGAACCATTATGACCTTCCGTAATGTATAGGTTGGATCAGTCGTTTTATTCTCTTTGGGTAGGATATAATACAATAACGGTAGGATTTATACCAGTCGTCATGTTTTCACTGATTTCAAAATTATGGAATTGTTATAATGTCACTTTGACTCGTGAGGTGTCGTGGTAACAAAGCAAAATGTCACGCCATCGAGAAAAAAGTATTGTCTTAACTAACTCTAAACTCCTTGGTCGAAGCACCAGAGTGAAGATCAGGTTTTATTCTGGCCGAACCCTCGGTATAAATAAAACATAAAATACAATAATATGTATGATTAAACGTATCCTATGTCCTTACTCGTAGTATGAACTTAAACCGTGCGAAGTTTCATTCGAATACATTCAGCAGTTTCGGTGTGATGCGCGGTCAAGGAACTTTACTTTCATCTCTCTCCCACGGGAATCTTACTGAGTTCCGGGATAAAATATATTCTATTTCCTTCCTCGTAGTATGGACTCAAATTGTGCCAAGTTTCATTCGAATGAACACAGTAGTTTCGGCATGATGCGAGGTTAAGGAATTTTGCTTTGATCCCCTCTCCCAGGGGAACCTTTCTGAATTTCAGGATAAAATGTATTGTATGTCCTTCCTCGTAATATGACATCAAATCGCGCTAAGTTTCATTCGAATGCATCCAGCAGTTTCAGCGTTTTTTAAGGTTAAGGAATTTTGCTTTCATCCCCTCTCCCAGGGGAACCTTACGGAATTCCAGGACAAAAAGACAGACAGACAGACATGAACGAAAAAAAATGCAGTTTTGGCTTCAGTATCGATAATAGACTGCCCTCCAAAAAAAATTTTCAAAATATCTTCAATGTACAGAATTGGACCTGTTACAGTTTTATTATAAGTATAGATCTTAACAATAAGATTTTTTTATTTTATTATTAGACATTTTTCTATGATTTAATAATTTCTGAACTGATTTTTTAAAGTATTTGAGTTTAAGCATGTTAATTGATTTGATATTTTTGTTATTTATTATATTACACATTTCTTGTTTTGTTAGTTTTTTTTTATAAAGTCAATAATCATCATTTATAAACATCATGTTATTATAATATAATTTTGTAACTTTTATTCTTTTTAACATAGGTATTTGAAGAAAAAATATTTTTCGTGCCGGCTATTTAAAATTTATTTTGTTTAGGTAGTACAAATGTATAATGGTGTCGATTCTGTTGTTTTAGAATTAGCTAAAATTAGCTAAAATTAGGATTTAGGAATGTCAAATAGACAAAAGCTATTCTATGTTTTAAAAATTAGACTGACAGATTTCAAATTAGAACGACAGATCCAAAACAACTCAACATAGGTAAATTAATTAAAACCCTATTCTTTGCATCACATTTTTAACTAAGATAAGAAACGTCAACCTAATTTTAGGAAGCATCTAATTAGACTGACAGATTTTAAATTAGAACGACAGATCTAAAACAACTCAACATAGGTAAATTAACTAAAACCCTATTCTTTGCATCACATTTTTAACTAAGATAAGAAACGTCGACCTAATTTTAGAAAGCATCTAATTTGCTCATGATTAAAATTTATACTTATTAAAAAATATTTTTTGGCACAGATCTAGTGAAAAACGGGAAGATTATTTTGTGAAAAGTGGAAAATGGATTTGTTGTAGCTGCAGTGGTAAATTCGAGGGAAAGGTGTGTATTATTTGCCACTTCCTCGTTTGGTACCTAACCTAGCCATATCTTCATGGATTTCATCCAGCATGCGTAAAGTTTTAGCAGGTAGCACCTAGGTACCTATCAAAAACCAACATTGGCTAACCTAACCTAACTTAGAAAACCTAAAATTTAAGTTAGGAATCCTAAACAACAGAATCGACACCAATCTGTGATATTAAAATTAATAAATAGTGGTATATAATTTTTTTCAATATATATTATCAAAATACATATATTACACTAATTTCCGTGTTTTTTTTACCCACAACATCCCAATCTATATAGTAATAGGGTACCTAAGTAATAGAATAATTAAACTAAGGAAAATCACAACTTAGGATTTTAAGTAAGTAGGTACCTAATTTATTTTTCCAAGGTTGAGAAAAATATGAATGTAATTAATTATGCTAAACATTGTGAATTTGTGATCATTTTTAGACCCATGTATGTACACTAACCTTAACAAATTCCGTTGTGCTACATTTGCTCCGTTGTGACACCTTCAGCTGTGATTTCCGTTGTGCAACGATGCAAAAAATTTGGTCCTTACCCTTATCTGTGTGAAGTATGTGCCGCTTGAATGGGTGATACACAGCATGAAGTATGTGCCGCTTGAATGGGTGATACACCGCAGCAACTCTTCATCTATATTGGTGAGTCAGGAGACTCACCCCAACCATAGGACGGCCCAAGTTTTACTTGCATAGCGATCATGACAACCTACGAGGCAATCTTCCCCTCCGTACTACCTCTACGTAATCTTGATACTGGATTGAAGTAGCAGCATATGAGCCATTTAGCGCCTCGCGCCAATTAGCGAGAAGTGGGAACTAGAGGACGAGCTAACAGCACCCAAGCTAAGTGGGAAGTCCTAGACAAGCTTTGTCTTGAAATAGATAACGTTTCTGAAGGTCGGCATGCGATATATCAGGATGAATTTATTAGGCAGGATACAACATTGAACAGAACAAAAAGGGTGTTCAATAGAAAAGTATCTACTTGGACTCACCTGCAATGTTCTTAAAATGATTATTTCATCATCTAGTTTTAGTCAACTCTTGTACAACAGAATCGATTGAGGTGACACATCCGAAACTTTCAGCTTTCCTTTCGTGGATATTTTAAAGATCCTGCAATTTCCAAGCTAATTGAGTTCCTGGATAAAAAAGTTCCTAAAACTTCGACTTCTTTACTTAGTGCGACGTGACCCGAGAGCTGGTCAATATCAGGCGCAGCGCATCAGCATTGCCATACAGCGAGGCAATGCAGCCAGCGTCTTGGGTATACTTCCGACTGGTATTGATACGGATCAGTTAAGCTACCTGTAGTTTGTTTGCAACAGTCTGAAATTAGCTTAATTGTATATTGTATATTCTAATTGAGTTATTTAATTTTCTTTGTTAATATAGGTTTTACCCATAAAAAAAACATTACATGGATAAATATTTTTTAATGCACATAAAAACAACTAGATTACCAGAACCTCTGCAGATCTGAATATCTGCAGTATATACAAATATTTATCCTGACGCGGAAATCATACCCACAACCTCCTGCGTCGCAGGCGGACCTTCGCCCACCGCGCCACAGAGATAGATAAATATTTTTAGAGATATTACATAACAAAATAACAGGTGAACAAAAAAGTGTAATTCCACAAAAAGCTGCAGGCAAACATAAAGTGAGTTGTTTTAAAGATTATTCTCTTTGGCGGGAGCCAAATAACTTGGCTCTCTGCCCACCCTTCGCTATTGAAAGTTATTGTATGTACGAGTATATGGTAGGTATGTACATCGAGAGATTTTTTAGGGTTTTGACATCGGTTTCAAAACCCTTATCGGGGATCACTTTGATTCTGTTTTGTGTTTTGAATCCTTAATATCTCAGAAACTACTGCAGCTATTGACTTGAAATTTGAAATAATAATACATTTTGCGCGCCCGCATATTTTTATAGAAAAATAAATGAAAAATCAAAATGAAGATTTTCAGTACAAATTTTGAAATCGAAATTTTAAATGCGACCTACAGATTTGAAAGGGTCGCGACTCGTGGTCCCACTAATTTGACCCACTGGTGGGACAGTGTGTCGATTTAATGGGCTCGTGGTCCCACTGTTTAGTGGGACCATCAGTCAACGTAATGCAGTCGCTCGTGGTCCCACTGATTTGGTCATAAGGGCTATAACACAAATATATTTGGTGTAGTCTCAGTAGTCCGGTTACAGTTAAGTCAACCGTACATCTGAGTCGCTCGACGACTCAGTAGTCCGGTTGCCTTATTCAACCGGACTTTTGAGCCTTTTTTTTCAATAGTTTCATCGGTGTATATTATATTCTTTAGATAGAGTGTTGCGCTGCAATCGCAACAAAAACAACAGGCCAGGTTTGAAGGGCTTGTGTGCGAATTACGCACACAAGTATGTGTAACTACAGGAGCGCAACGTCACATCTGGCCGTACCGAGTGATACCAGCTTTTGAATATGTCCAATAATAGGGGTAAAAAAAATTGTATTTATTTTGATTCATCTATAATTATAAAAATTCAATAAGGATTACTAGGTAAATAAATCTATTGTAAAAAAAACACACACAGGTATTATTGCAGATTATTTATTTATGCAGCTTATAATTTAAAGAGCAAATAACTGCTGTCTTCGCTGGGTTCCAGTCATCCTCTTTCCGGCTTTTTCTTATAATTTCTATCCACTTTTTTCTTAAAACAGGATCAGTAGGTATTCTGTAAAAAAAAGTAGACGACACTGGCTTTACCATTCAACGCAGCCGCAGGTTTTTGTAATTTAAATAGGTAAACTATAATTTCCTTATTTAGTAGGTATACGGTGTAAATGTAGATACTTTCTTTTTCAACCCTAGAACACCCCCCCCCCCAAATTGACACCGGTTGTATTTAATAAATAATAAATAATGCTAGACAATCCACACAGCATCATCAAGCCCCAAGCTAAGCAGAGCTTGTGTTATGGGTACTAGATGACTGATACACATAATATAATATTATTAAATAAATAGATATTTTTTATTATACATAGAAAACAACCAGAACCCCTGAACAAATATCTGCAGATCGTACAAATATTTGTCCCGAGGCGGGAATCGAACCCGCAACCTCCTGCGTCACAGGCGGACCTTCGCCCACCGCGCCACAGTGGTCGTCGTTATTTCGTATCAAACATCACAAAAAACCGCAAAATTAATATCAATTTTAACTACCGATTAATACATTAAGGTTGGCATAATAATAATAGTAAATGGTTTCATTTTTAATAACTCTAATAGTTACGGAAAAATATTTGTTGGGTCATGACAAAATATTTTTTTCAAATCAAAAATCACAAAACTGCGACATTTTATACTCCAAGAGCTGGCAACCATGTAAACATGGCGTCGTATAAAACCACAGAAAAAACTTTACTTATTTAATTGTTTCTCTATCTTATTTAGTAATTCTAAGTTTACTTACCGATGATAATTGATTTTTCAATTGTTTGCAAACGTCCACTGTAATTCCTGCACACTTTTGTGGCGCAAATCCTCATTTTTGTATCTCGCAGATCGCGTGTTTACCATACAGTGACAGCGTCACGACTGAGCGGGCGGAACGAGCTTATCCACTCAAACGTTACGGCCATGACTGTTGCCTAAAAATATTTCCGGTCAACCGTTCAGGCCTCAAGTGTTGCCCACGAGACTTTCGTCTAGAAAATTTCATTTTTGCCTATGTAAACACCACGAAAGCTGCTCCTACTTGACGCTAGATGGTTCTGTACACAATAACGCATCCAATAAGCCAAACCATGGCCAGTTCACAGAAGAAAAAAAAAAAGAAATCTTTTGTTTATTTTCGCGTTGCGTCATCAATGGCGTCATTCCTTGTTCCTTGTGTTTGAAACTGAAGTATTAAGTGATTTCTATCCCAATGTATTAGTGTTATACATCAAAACAATCCTCAGGAATCATACTATAGGTTTATCGTAAAATCTAGAGGATGCGAGAATGATGCGGCGGTATTTTAATCGCCGAAATGAGGTGTCGAATTACGGCCATTGTTATTGTGTTGTTGGAAAGTGTTTTGGCTAAATGGTGTATGAAATTATTAGATATTCTAATAAAATATGCCTCATAATATGAAAATCAGGTGAGTATTAGTTTATAAACACACTAAGACAATAAAAATAAACAAAATTAAATATGATTAAACGAATTTATCTTGGGCCGTCGTACACATTTGACCTCGCTGACCTCGCGATTTTTCGGTCGAGTGATTAGATTGTTTAAATTTATTTTGGTAGAAAGCGCAATAATTATCCAAAGATTTTGGTATCAATCGAAAGGATAAATCCTACACTTTTTTAGCATGTAATTATCTTGGGCAAGAACAATGTAGTTTTCAAATAAAATCGTATGAAAAAATTAGTTAGCTGTATTTTTAGAGAAATCGCAAATTTGCAGCCCTTATTCTAGATTGTTTTGCAATTGAGTAATAAGCGTATATTGTGTTGTTAGATTCTAAATTTCAATAGCATTCTGATTGTATTTATTGTTTGGTTGTAGCTGTAGCAGTTGTCGTGCTATAAGCGTTTTTTCGAGACGAGGTAGCGCGTAGAATGCGCGCAGCGGTTTCCCGCGCCGGCGGAACGTTAGACACGCGATCGGTCGCGCGAGCGGGACGCTTGAGTGGAACCCATCAGTGGGGTGATATATTTTTAACCGTTTTGAAACTCGAACTCTCTATCTAGACAAGTATATAATCAAAGATTATATTATGATACATTGCCGGCTTTTTATTCTTAACGAAATAATTTCTTTTGATCCATTGTCCGCCGATTTAGAATGTCAGCAAATGTCAAATGTTACAGAAATTGTCAATACCCACAGATTTCTATAAATATAGAAAATTGACGGCAATTGTCGAAAGTGACAGCGAATGCCAAAAACATTGAGTGTCCAGATTTACAGTAAGTAAAGAAAATGTCCAGACAGCTAATTATTTTATTTCTTATGACAGCAATTGTCAAAAATGGCCTTTTCTCGGTAACGACTTATGCTAGACTTTCAGTTCATAACTCAGATGAAAGGTCAGATTGAAATCTAGATTTTCGATGACAGCTGTCAAAATTAAATCAGACATATCTCCGAAACTACTTGTGCTAGACTTTCAGCTCATGGCTCAGATGAAAGGTCAGATGGTAATCTATATTTTCGATGACAGCTGTCAAACTTCAAACTGTCATATCTCGCGAACTAACAATCCTAGAGCATCAGTTTCTGGAGGCAAATTGTAGAGCTCGACGAGATCTACATTTTCGATGACAGCTGTCAAACTTCAAACTGTCATAGCTCGCGAACTAACCATCCTAGAGCACCAGTTTCTGGAGGCAAATTGTACCTAGAGCTCGACGAGATCTACATTTTCGATGACAGTTTGAAGTTTGACAGCTGTCATCAAAAATGTAGATCTCGACGAGTTCTACAATTGGCCAAACAAAAAAAAAACAAAAACAGAAAACTGTGTAAATAATTGCTGCTAACTTGAAGGACGCGCGACACTGACAGGTACAACGTACAAATAGAATATATTGTGAATTGTGACTAAAAAGGCTAGTATCTGAAGTGGCCAGTACCTGAAGAACTCACTTTAATTCAAGTATTTACTCTACGTATAAACTTGATGCAGTGGGGCCACGAACCTACGATTTTAACTATAAGGTAGTAACACTAAGCAGTGGAACCACGAACCCATGATTTCAGGGATAGTGGGACCACGAGTACCTAATAGTGGTACAATCCCAGTGGGACCACGAGTCGCGACCCATTTGAAATTTATATTAAATGAAAGGTATTGGTTTGTAGATTCCAAAATAGTTTTTGAAATTTTGGTAGATTTTATACTTTTTAAAATATTTTGAAAATGGTCAAAAAATTACCACCCCCCCCCCCTAGCCTATCTCCGAAGATTGCAGAGCGATCGATGTGAAATGTACAAAGTGTTTGTAGATTTAGGTCTATATTTTGAACGACAAATATAGAGAAGTCTGTAATAATAATACTTTTTGAAAATGGTCAAAAAGGGAGGGGGTAATTTTGTAAAGGGTGAACTACCCCACCGAGTGGGGTATCAAATGAAAGGTATTGATTTGTACATCTCAAAACAGTTTTTACAATTTTGAGAAATTTTATATGTTTTGAAATACGCTCGAGAGCAATGAATCCGGGTCACTCAAAGAATCCAAAAAATCTCGGAAAGTAAGAATGCTAGGTTAATGCAATAAATTGTTCTCCGACGAATCAAAATTTATGCTCTACAAGCACGATGGAAGACACAGAGTGTATAAAAGACCAGGGGAAAGATTTAAGCAAGCATGCATCGAAGAAAAAGTAGCCTACGGTGGTGGGTCTGTACTTGTGTGGGCCGGAATTTCCTCTGAAAGTCGCACAGAGCTGGTGATCATAGAAAACGGCTCTTTAACTAGCGTAAGATATGTGGAAGAAATCCTCAACGAACACGTTGGTCCATTTATGGTCAATTTGGGTGAGGATGCTATATTTATGCATGACAATGCCCGACCTCATACAGGTAGGATTGTGAATGACTACCTTCAAGAGATGAACATTACTTGTATGGAGTGGCCAGCGCGCAGCCCGGATATCAACCCGATCGAGCATGCTTGGGACGAGCTAGGGAGATGCGTAAAACAACGAAACCCTCCCCCAATCACGCTTCCTGAGCTCAAAATTGCTCTCACAGAGGAATGGGAGAATATTCCCCAAAATCGTATAAGGAACTTGGTGTACAGCATGCCAAACCGCGTAAACGCAGTAATGGAAGCACGAGGAGGTAATACAAAGTATTGAAATTCAAGAAAATCGTCATAAAGTTCAAAAATTTAATGTTTCCTATTTTTGTTTTAAGGAGAGATCAGCAGTTTTTTTTCTTTATGTAATTTTGTGTAAATAAAATGTATGGTGACTCATATTTTTTTAACTTTCATTTAAGGAGTATTAAATTGTCTATTAAATACAATTTATTGCATTAACCTAGCATTCTTACTTTCCCAGATTTTTTGGATTCTTTGAGTGACCCGGATTCATTGCTCTCGAGTGTATTTAGAAAAAGGTCGAAAAACTGAACATTCCCTCCCTTATCTCCGAAGATTACAGAGCGATCGATGTGAAATGTGCCAAGTGTTTGTAGATATGGATCTATATTTTACAGGAAAAATATAGAGAAGTCTGTAAAAATAATGCTTTTTGAAATATGGTCAAAAAAAGGGGGATTTTTTTTTTAAAGGGGTGACTACCCCACCGCACCGTGTTGGGTATCAAATGAAAGGTATTGGTTGGTTTGTACATTTCAATACAGTTTTCGAAATTTCGATAGGTTTTATACTTTTCGATATATTTTGAAAATGATCGAAAAATTGACCATTCCCCCCCCCCATCTCCGAAGATTGCAGAGTGATCGATGTAAAATGTACTATGCATTTGTAGATATAGACTTATATTTTACACGAAAAATATAGAGAAGTCTGTAAATACAGGGTGGCGCAATAGAACGTGCATATTGCATCTTATTTTTTTTCGGGGTAAAATCATTGCGGACTGTGGGAAGCCTACACCGTTGGGTAGGCGAATTCATGGAGTTTTAGTCACTATGAGTAACTTTGACGGGAAGCGTTGCGCATTTTGCGTGCGCGCCTTTTACGAGAACTCTCGTTCTTGCGTACTACTAGGCGACGATATCTTTCTGAATATGGACTAAGACGAATTAGTGAAGCTCCAAGTGCTAATTTAAAAAAAATATGGGTACAGCGTTTTGAAAAGACCAGTTCAAAGTTTAAACCACAAGCAAAAGGTCGTCCCAGAACATCTAGGACCGAAGACAATATTGAGAGAGTTATGCAGTCGGTACGAGGAGATCGGATCGGAACGCTATGTTGCAATTTTGGAAGGGGTTTTGACTCCAGAACTTAAAAAATTAAGAATAGTGAATTCTAGGACTTGGTTTCAACATGATAGAGCTACCAGTGACACTTCAAATGACTCCATGGCGGTTGTGAAACCTGATGTTCCCTGGCAGATCGATTTCGAAAAGAGGTGACATCCCATGGCCCCCACGCAGTCCAGACTTGACAGCTCCTGACTTTTTTTTGTGTGGATACCTCAAGCACAAGTTCTACAGTAATAATCCAAAAAAGATCGATCAGCTCAAGGAGAATATCCGTGAGGAAAATGGCAGCAATTACACCAGCATTATTGGAGAAAGTTTTCAATAATTGCCGTTTGCGGTTAGAGGAGTGCCGTCGTAGAGAGGGACATCATTTACATGATGTTATTTTTAAAAAATAAACTTCAGTTATTCCTTTACAAGTTTCCAGTTTTATTTTTTCTTTACCTTTTGTATTTATTATTTAAACATTTTTTAAAATTTGCACGTTCTATTGCGCCACACTGTATAATACTTTTTGAAATATGGTCAAACGAATTTTCATACAATGGGGGCTATTTCATTGAGATCAATATCAAATCAAAGGTATGGATTTCGACAATTCAAAACATGTTTTGAAAATCGTTTACGTTTCATACTTAGTGAAATACGTTGAAAAAAGTCGAAAAAACAATTGTAGGTACCAACCCACTTACCTACCCTCTAATCTCTGTAGCAACTGTAATAGTAGTTCCACAGCGCCCCAAAACCGTTGTTCTCAAAATTTCAAAGTCCATACTCAATATATTCCACTGCACTCGGAGAATATTAAGGTAAAAAGATTAGGTATTGAATTAATGAATTCCATCGTGCTCCAAAAAAAATATAAGAGTAATGTATCCTGGATAATACACACAGCATCATTTAGCCACAAGCTAAGCAAAGCTTGTGTTATTATGTGGTTCTTCTACGATAGCTGTTAAACTTAATAACCCCCATTCTTATTAAGAAGCTTGAAATGATTGGTGTTCGGGATAAGGCTTTAAGTCTGATGACTGACTACCTATCCAACAGGACTCAGAGAACTAAAATTGGCGAAGTTATAAGTAGTGAAGAGCCCATAACTTACGGTGTCCCGCAGGGCAGTGTTTTAGCACCTACCCTCTTCCTGGTATTATGTGAACGACCTGTGTAATCTGCAGATGGAATATGGTAAGATATTTTCATATGCAGATGACACAGCGATTGTCTTTCATGGTGATACCTGGGAGGAGGCAAGAGTTCGTGCCGAAGAGGGACTAAGAGTACCTAGTTATAAAGTGGCTTCAGACTAATCTTCTGTCGCTTAATATCGGGAAAACTAAATTTATGACTTTTTCAAATGCTCGTAGTAAAAAGCCAGACCTAGTTATCAAAGCTCACGTAAACTGTCTGACTGATAACTGTAACTGTCCTTATCTGGATCGCGTTAGTAACATTAAATATCTTGGCTTGACTGTTGATGATAGAGTATCATGGAAACCGCATATTGAGTTGCTATCCAAAAGAGTCCGGAAGCTCGTATACGTTTTAAAATATTTGAGAGAAGTAGCTGATAGAAAGCTTGTACTAAATATATATAGATCTCTTTGTAGGTCATTACTAACTTATTGTAATACAGTTTGGGGTGGAGCCTGCAAGACATACATACTTCAAATAGAGCGCGCCCAACGGTCTGCATTAAAAGTAGCAACAAACAAGCCGTATCGTTTCCCAACTGTAAATTTATAATAATGATGAATGCAAAGTTCTTACTGTACGACAGCTGCTTCTCTTAAACATTGTCATTGCCCATCATAAAAAGGTTAATATTAATAATAATCTTGCTACTGGCAAGAGACGAAAGGACAAAATTCTAAATACACCTTCCTGTAAAACTGCTTTTGCACAGCGTGAACAATTATTTTTCCTAGGCCCTTATCTATACAACAAAGTCAATAGATATATCAATGATCTGTTCCGCTTAAACAATTTTTAATGTAGAGACGCTACGAGAAAATGGTTGCTAACGCTGGATTACAATGCTACCGAAACCCTACTCAAAGTTAGAATATAGACTGTTCGCATTTAAAATGTACCTATTAAATACAATTAATCAAATACAGATTGTTATGTACAATTTATGTAAATTAAATTTATATGTAAAAAAATAATAATTCATAACTTTTATGTATTAATTTTTTTATTTTTTACCTACTCTTCTTTTACATTTATTATGTAAATGTAATTGAATTTTACTACATATGAATAGATATTATTATAACTATTATTATTACACTAACTGATTACTGTGCTCTAACAGTGCTCCTTAACTTCATACATTTAGATGTGGATTGAATTGGTGCTATGATTTAGAAGTGTAATTTGAATGCTTTTATCTAAACTATGTAAACTATAATTTTATGTACAATTAATTACATTATAGGAATTTTAGAAACCAAGTAAATTATTTTGATTTAAAGTATACAGGTTTATCTTGTTTTATATGTGTAAATTTAACTGCATGTACAGTGCGCGTCACAATATAAGTACCCCCCTATCTCAATGTATGTGGGACACAATAGTTGATATTGTTGGGAATTTCAGACTTTGAGTATCAGGGAAGGGCAGTTCGATCCTGAGCGGCAGCCTGATAAATTTTTGCATGTGAAAAATTGTGAAAAGTTACAAGGGAATTAGAATTAGTCGAAAATAGTTTGTATACAAGGGGGGTACTTAATTCTGACGCGCACTGTACCTAAGTTTTTATATCATCATCATCATCATCATCAGCCTATGTTAGTCCACTGTTGGACATAGGCCTCCCCTAATGAGCGCCATAGCGCCCTGTCTTCGGCTTGTCGCATCCAGCATCTGCCAGCAGTCTTTCGCAGATCGTCATCCCACCTGGTCGGAGGGCGTCCTACACTACGTTTACCGAGTCGCGGTCTCCACTCAAGAACACGTTTACCCCAGCGGTTATCGGTTCTTCGCGAAATATGGCCGGCCCACTGCCACTTCAGTTGGCTAATTCTCTGAGCTATGTCGATGACTTTAGTTCTCTGTCGGATGTATTCGTTACGAATCCTATCCTTCAGAGAAACTCCGAGCATAGCTCTTTCCATAGCGCGCTGAGCGACTTTGAACTGGTGGACCAACCCTATCGTGAGTGTCCACGTCTCAGCTCCGTAGGTCATGACTGGTAGGACGCACTGATTAAAAACTTTCGTTTTCAAACATTGCGGTATGGATGACGAGAAGACTCGACGTAGTTTTCCGAAAGCTGCCCAGCCTAGCTGGATCCTCCTCTTGGCTTCCTTCTCGAAATTGTTTTTACCCAACTGCAAAATCTGCCCGAGGTAAGTGTACTCAGAAACAATTTCGAGAAGGTGGCCATGTACGATCACCGGTCTTGGATCAATGTGGGCATTGATCATGACTTTGGTTTTATCCAAATTCATGCCAAGACCGATACATCGGGAGGCTGAAGCTAGACTGTCCAGCATCCGGTTCAGCTCCTCTAGCGACTCCGCCATTAAGACTATGTCATCAGCGAATCGCAGGTGTGAGATGTAGTCGCCGTTTATGTTGATGCCCTTGTCTTTCCAGTCCAGCGTCTTAAACATATCTTCCAACGCGCTCGTGAACAGTTTCGGGGATATGACATCCCCCTGCCTCACTCCTCTGCGCAGTTGGATCGGTTTAGTCTGCTGGTCCTGTACTCGGACACTCATCGTAGCGGCTTCGTAGAGACATCTCAGCACCTCGATATAACGATAGTCTACTTGGCATCGCTGTAAGGATTGTAGAACAGCCCAGGTTTCAACGGAGTCAAAGGCCTTCTCATAGTCCACAAAAGCCAGACACAGGGGCTGATTATACTCTTCGGACTTCTGTATAATCTGCCTCACTGTGTGAATGTGGTCTATGGTACCATATCCTCCGCGAAACCCAGCCTGCTCCGGTGGCTGAAACTCGTCGAGTCTCCTGGCGAGACGGTTCGATATAACTCGTGAGAAAAGCTTATAGACGTGACTTAGGAGCGAGATGGGTCTATAATTTTTAAGAAGGGTTTTATCTCCCTTCTTAAAAAAGAGCACCACCAAACTCCCACTCCACGCCTTTGGAGTTCTCCCACTGTGAAGGACGGCGTTGAAGAGGCTCTGTAACTCCTGTATAACAGGGTATCCTCCAGCTTTCAAAAGCTCTGATGTTATTCCGTCCTCACCGGGGGCTTTTCCATTTTTAAGCTGCCTCAGAGCTAACACGATCTCGTCTTGACTGATGTCTGGCAGTTCGTCGGTATAGTGGCGTATCAAGGTGGCTCTAGAATCGTGGTCGTCTCGTTGGGAACGGGGAGCATGTGCAGCGTATAAACGGCCATAAAAGTCCTCTATCTCGGCCGATATCTCCGGCTTCGACAAAACGGTCCTTCCGTCGTGCGTTGAAAGCTTCGTCAGGTGGCTCCTTCCAAGCTGCTGAGTGAATACTTTGGACCCTCGGTTTCGCTCTATCGCCTCTTCAATGAGGCGTGTATTAGAGCTCCGAAGGTCGCGTCGTACCATCTTCGCAATTCGCTTGTTCAGGTCTGACCTCTCTGACGAAGTCGCTTGGGTGGTTTCCCGTCTCTTTGTCATCAGCCCAAGAGTCTCATCCGAGAGTTTGGACTTCTTACCAGTACGCTGCTTTTTGCAAAACTTGATGCCCTCGTCCCTCAGCGTTTCTACCAGATTGTGTAGGGTCTCGTCAGCGTCATCAGTGGGTTCCAAGGCAGCGAATCTATCCCCGAGAAGCTGCTGAAACTTCTCGGTGCCCGCCATGATTTGGATTGGGTTCGGTCGGAGCGTGGACTTCACCAGACGGTTTCTTTCAAGCTTCAAATTTATATTCAGAGAGCCTCGAAGGAGTCGGTGATCAGATCCGGTATTGAACCTGTTGATCACTGAGACATCTCTGAATATATGCTTGCTATCCGTCATGATGAAGTCGATCTCATTTTTAGTCACAGAATCGGGACTCCGCCATGTCCACTTCCTTTGGGGCTGTTTCTTAAAGAAAGAGTTCATTAAGAACAGCCCCTCTTTCTCAAGGAAGTTGACGAGCATTTGTCCCCTGTGATTTCGAACACCAAAACCATGCGGGCCTATTCGGGATTCGTTGCCAGTCTGGGTTCCCACCTTGCCGTTAAAGTCCCCCATAACAACGTTGAAGTGAGCCTTGGTGGTGTGATGTAAGGCTTTGGATATGTCTTCGTACATATCCTCCACTTCATCATCCGAGTGTGTCGAGGTCGGTGCGTAAACCTGAATGACCTTCAAGCTGTAGCGCTTAGACAGCCGAAGGATCAGGTACGCTACCCTGGTCGACACACTGGAGATTTCTTCGACGTTGTTAGAGAGGGCCTTATTGACGAGGAAACCTACGCCACCCTGGGATGTTTTATCACCCTCACGAAAGTAGAGAAGATGGCCCGAGTCTAGGGTTACGGTGTCCTCCCCCTCTCTACGGACTTCACATAACCCTAGAACATGCCATTTAATGTTCTCTAACTCCACTTCCAACTGCGCTAGATGGTGATCAAGCCTCAGAGTGCGTCCGTTAAACGTTGCCAGGGTCAGTGTGTGTGGGGTGTGGTAGCCTAATGTAGCCCGGTGATTCCTAGCACCCCCTGCCCCGCCGTTACCGTGGCCGCTACCATGGCCAGGAATAGCGAGGCGGCCGGGAACTGGGGGCCATTTTGTGGCGGTTCTTGTCATTTGGGGGTATTGCCCATAATCCCCACGCTGGGCATGCGGGTTGGGGATCGCAGTTTAGTGGAGTAGTTCTGCAGAGGGCGCTGCTGCCCGCCCCCCGGTGTGTTTCCCTTAGTCGCCTCTTACGACACCCACGGGATGAGTTGGGGTGGTGAAATTCTTTATTATGCCGTCACCACACGGCACTGCCGTCACCACACGGCACAGTTTTTATATAGTTTTTTGTATTTTTTTTTTGTCATTTTGAATTTCACAGTGCCTTTTTGTTTGTTTGTGTTTAAACTGAACAATGAAATAAGTAAGTTGTATTTATTTATTGGTTTTATAAATTTTAACTGTTCCCGGATTTGTGGCTCATCTGATTAGAACCCTGGATGGAATGTAGTACCTACGACACAAGTCTAACCACTTAGTGTAGGTGCTGCAACCCTAAAGTGGAAGCCAAGCAAAACTAAAATATAATTAATGTGTAGATTATTTAGTTAAGTTACTGTGGGGGTCCTAGCTCCTACTCGTAGTGCTCTCCTCCACGTTCCTTTGGGGGTCCTAGCTCCTACTCGTAGGGTTCTCCTCCATGTTCCTTAGGCGAATTGAAACGACTTGTGGACTGTATTACTAGGTTTATTCTTCTTGTTTATTTATTACTTGCTGACTTGACTACTTGACTACTCTTTTTCACTCAAATTGGCGCTACTTATATTAAAATACTTTGTCCCGCCACCGTAGGGGGTAGGGCGAGCAAGTTTTAACACATTTACATTAACAATATCTAATGATTAAGACGTGCGAAAGAAAGACTGGGGTACAAATTAAACCCTTTCTAAAGCAAAAATAACATTCCCCATCTTTTCTCACGTCGTCTGCCAATTGTCACCCACATAGGGCCGAAACAGTCGACTCCGCAGCGTGAGAACGGTCTTGTGTGTGTACTAAGTCGTATCTGAGGCAGGTCTCCTTTTACTGGCTTCTCTGGGTTGGCTCTCTTAATTTTACACCATACACACTCACGTAGCGCCGCTCGTACATTTGGTCGCAGGCGTAAAATCCAATAACGCTGACGGAGGTTGTTCACTATGTGTTCTCTCCCCATATGTCCGCTGCTCAAATGCTCTTGTAGGATTATTAGGCGCGTGATCGGGTGATTCCCATCTAAGATCGGAGGTTGTTTCATCTCGTCCGGAACCGTCGCAGCGTTAATTCTTCCGTTCAAACGGATTATCTTATCGTCTTTGTACACGGGATCAAGTCTATAGAGACGACTCGTGCGATCGACGGTCTGTCCTTTTGATAATCGCGTTAGTTCCTCGGCGAAAGTGTCGCTTTGCGCATCTCGGATCAGCAGGCGTTCGGCTTCTCGTATATGCTTCAAGCCAAGTCTCCTCGCCTGCTTTCTGCATTTGTCGATGAAAGCGAGGACATACGCCACTGTTCTGACTAGACGTTCGTAGGAGGAGAAACGTGACACCTCTACTAGCGTCGACTTCTCTCTGGCGTGCGACACCACAACTTCCTCTTCTGAGGTCTCAGAAGCATGCGGGCCGGGCCAGCAGTCTTCGCTCTCTCGTAGGAATTGGGGTCCAGTAAACCATCGATTGTCTCGTTTCAGCTCCGTATTGCCGGCGCGCGTCGCGTCATCTGCTACATTCAGAGCGGTCGGTATCCATCGCCACTGGTCCGCATCTGTCAGTTCGGCTATTTCTCCCAGTCGATGTGCGACAAACGGCGTGTAACGGACCGTATCGTTTCTGATCCAGTGTAACACGGTTTTCGAATCGCTCCAAAATATCACTTCGGTATGCCATTTGTGACAACGTACTATGTCAGCCGCTAGTCGCGCTCCGATCAAACTGGCTTGTACCTCCATCCGCGGTATACTCTGCGTTTTCAACGGTGCGACTTTAGCTTTTCCGGCAACTATTGAAACGTTAATGCCTTCTTGGCTTGGCAAGCGCCAATACGCTACGGCTGCATACGCCTGCTCACTCGCATCACAGAACACGTGAAGCTGTCGCCGCGTTATGTTGCTTCCTTGATCGTAGCATCGCGGCAATCTTAACTTGGCAATGTGCCTCAAATCAGACTGCCATTCATCGAAGGCCGAGGCTTCCTCGGGTGGTAACGGGTCATCCCAACCCACCTTCTTTTTCCATAGTTCCTGAAGCATAATTTTGGCAGTTATAGTGTATGGGCTTAGCAAGCCCAGCGGGTCGAACAGAGACATCACTGCCCCTAAGGCCTCGCGCTTCGTCGGCGGCCTTTGGGCTTTCTTCACCTCCATGGGTACTTTGTTCATCGCAGTATTGAATCCCAGTTCATCTGAAGTAGGTATCCACAGAATTCCTAACGCCTTCTCGTATAGATGTGCGTTAGCTGCGAGCTTTTTCGGTGCATGTGCACGGTTTTCGTCGGGTATTCCTCTGAGTAAGTGTTCCTTATTGCTACTCCAGCTGGCCAACTCAAAACCAGCTTTGCTGTGTACTTCTTGCACTTCCTTTATTGTGCGGGCGGCTATTTCGTCATCGTCAAAGCTTTGTACCCAATCGTCCATGTAATGACTGCAAGTAATAGCGTCGTACGCAAGTGGGTGTGACACCTTGAAGTCTGCTGCATTTCGGTCCCTCACGCTATGAGCCAGAAAGGGTGAACTACGGGCTCCAAAGATCATAGACTCCATCACATACTTTTGTGGCGGAGCGGAGCGATCATCTCCTCGCCACAGGAAGTGTTGAGCTACTTGATCAGATTCAGATTCAGATTCAATAACTTTATTTCTTTAGGCTTACAAAATAAGCACTTAGACAAGTCAAATTTTGATCCTCGTGTCTTATCTTTATTCGAAGGAACATCTCACGTATATCAGCAGTGACCGCAACCGGCTTCATTCTGAAGCGAAACAATATATCATGGAGCGACTGAAGTAAGTCCGGTCCATCTAAAAGCGCGTCATTAAGACAAGTTCCGTTTGAACGCGCGGCTGCATCAAATACCATTCGAACTTTATCTGGTTTGTTGGGATTCGTGACAGGAAAGTGCGGTAGGTACCATAACCGTTCTGTTTGCGGGTGGTCTTCGTTACTCTTGACCGCATACCCTTTCTCAACTAAAGGACATCATCTTTTTTGGTCCAAATATGAAAGTGCCGGCCAATAAAAAAATATGCTGTATTCCGTTAGAACTTGTCCCCCTGAGTATTTATTATTATGACACCAAAGCTGTAGGGTCATTGTCCTTGGTTTTATTGGAGTTCAAAAATTCAACATCTTCATACATTTTCAGTGAATTTAATAAAGAAAAACAAATGTTTTGTCTACTTTATTTTTATTTTGAACATCGTTTAGTGAGATACATTGGTTCTTGACCTATTTTGGACATGTTGATCTTGTTTTGTGTTTTTGAGGATTATAAATAAAACTAGAGGGTATATGTGCCCGAGCTGCTTGCAGCTCGGGCACTTATACCCTCTAGTTATATTATATTTTTATTTATAATCCTCAAAAACACAAAACTAGATCAACATGTCCAAAATAGGTCAAGAACCAATGTATCTCACTAAACGATGTTCAAAATAAAAATATGGTAGAACAAATCATTTGTTTTTCTTTATTAAATTCACTGAAAATGTATGAAGATGTTGAATTTTTGAACTCCAATAAAACCAAGGACAATGACCCTACAGCTTTGGTGTCATAATAATAAATACTCAGGGGGACAAGTTCTAACGGAATACAGCATATTTTTTTATTGGCCGGCACTTTCATATTTGGACCAAAAATGTATGAAATCCCGATGATGTCCTTTGTCACCTGTCCTGTGTAGGCGCTCTTGAACTCTGGCGATTTATCCATCTTGCGTTCTATGCCCTGCAACCTGCGTACGGCCATATCGTAGCTCGGTGGCATTTCTGAATGGTCGATCGCCCACGGTAATCCCACCTCAAAACAATCTTTCTTTCTTTTGACTGTTCGTTCAAATATTTCTTTAGCGCGCTCCTCATTAGGGTTAGGTTTCCTCTTGGCTGAGACTCCGAGAGCGTCTATTTCGAAATGCGCCTTTACGAGCAACACAACTCGTCATCCCTGTCTGGAATGCCTTGAGGAGTACGCACGTGACATATAACTTCAGCGTCTCTTTCAATCGTTCTTAGAGGGGCGCTTCCATGGATTATCCAACCCAACTCCATAAGCGAGGCAGCTGGTTGGTTTCGTTTAGCTGTTAGCAGCTTCCGTGTTACTATAAGATGCCAGTTGTCGGCGCCGATAAGTACTCGTGGTTTTACGTTCAAGTAACAGACGGCCTTCGGGTTAAGTTCCCGTAAGTGGGGTAGTTGGAGAAGCTCTATTCCAACCGAATGACTTCCCAGAGTCAGGTTCTTCACCGTCCTGGCTTTTATCTGATGAAAGTTCTCCTGACTCTGTCCTCGCACTCCGAATGTTACGATCTGGCTTTCGGGTTCACGTTGACTTGATGTGGCTCCCACGATATTCAACGCTCTCACTGGTCCTCTCATTCCTAACAGCGAGGCGATCTCCTCGTCGACCAGTGTTATCGTTGACCCCTCGTCAAGTAATGCGTGAGTATTCAGTTCTTTGCCGTTTTGACCTCGGACAGTTATTGGACAGACCTTTAACAATATTTGCAATTCTTCCTCAGGTGCCCTCGCTGCTGCTGTAAGGGCAGACTCTTCGATATTGTGTGAGGGCGTTTCCCTTCGGTTCTCTGGCGTGCAGCAACGCATGGTGCGATTGAGTGCATTCATCAATCCCACATCTCTTGCTCTTGCATCGGAAACGTCTGTGTTTACTATTAAGACAACGAAAGCAGACTCGTGCCTCTCGCGCCCATGACCATCGTTCGGTTACGGTCAGGGCCGCTAGCTTCCGGCACAGTGGCGTTCGGTGCTCACCGCCGCAGCAGAGACATTTATCTTCCTTAGTCTTTGCGTTGTCCTTTTCTTCAGTTGTAGCAAGAACGGTTCTGCGGTTTCGTTCATTCGCAGGGTTCCGCTCTTCAGTGCGTTTTGCACTTCCCTCGTTCGGCCGCAAACTATGTCCGCGAGCGGCCGAGTATGCATGACGTACGGCGCGATCTGCCTCCCTCATGAGGAATTTGGATAGAGTTACGATTTCCGCTTCCCTTCGATCTCCGAATTCCTCGGCATAGTCGCACCATCTTGCCTTCATATGTGGAGTCAGTTTTTCTGTAACTTGACGCGCTAGCATGGGATTCTGTAGATATCCTCGTTCGTCTAGGCTTGTGATTACTGCCACTATATTTTGAAGCTTGATTGCGAAACCATTCAACTCTGTTACGGTTGTTCCTAAACGTGGCATTCTTCTAATATCCTCAATAGCATCGTCTATTATCATCTCTGGACGTCCGTAAACTTGTTCAAGAGTGTTCATGATTACAGATGGATCAGTCGCTGTGAACAACAGTGCTGACACCGTAGCTCGTGCCTCGCCTCGCAGGCACGTTCTCAGTCTAGCTAGATTCTCCGCCGGTGACAGTTTGAAAAGCTTCGTAGAGTCTCGCATAGCTGCTCTGAACGGTAGCCATTCTTTGGCTCCACCGTTGAAGATGGGTAGTTCGTGCATCTGTCTCGTAGGTGGTCTGTTTGATGCCATTCTTTCTAACGCTATTGTCAGTCTATCGAATGCGTTTTCATCTCTATGTTGTTCTGGCAAAGGGGATCTCTGTCGTCTTGATTCAAATGTAATTTGGTTTGCTGTGGGTTGTCGTGGAGCAGTTCGTTCCTCTGAAGCAGAGCGGATCCTAATACCTTCATCCGTTTCTATTGGATCGTACCCTCTCTGCTCCCCCCGTAGGCGATGCTTCTTGAGCCACTCACTAACGTGTCTCTCTGCAGTACCGTTCTCTTCTCTAGTAACGCTAACTGCATCGGTTTCTTCACGTATTCCGGCGACTTCTGCGGCTAATCTCTTTTTGATAAGATTTTCTTGAATTCGAAGTTCTTTTCGGCGTATTTCCGCGAGCCGTTCTTCTGCTTCAAGTTCCGCTTTACGGATACGCAGCGCGATGCTAACGTTCGATTGCTGCGAGAGCACTGATTGGGCGCGACTATTTGGTAATCTTTGAGGTTCGATAGTGCTTAGCTCGGCTATGTCCCGCGCAGTATTGGCACGAGCGTTGCCATTTACGGCGCGGTTGGTAGTCACGTCAGCTGTAGTATCACCAGCGATTCGTGCTTCAGGCGCGGATGGCCCGGGTCCTGCCCCTGTTTCGGGGTTCGATACGGGTGGTGCGTCGGGGTGCGTACTGTCTGATGGTGACGCGGGGTAATCCTGGTATACCCTCAGCGCGGCAGTCCTTGTCCTCGTAGCTGGCGGGCTTCTTGTGGTCATCTTCTTCGGCACTTGAACGCCCCTAGCGGTCCCTATCGGTCCCTATCGGTCCCTATCAGTCCGTCAGGAGGTGCCGCCAAAAGGCTGACGTTTGCTCCTTCGGGGATGGATACGTTGGGATGGGTAGGGGGGTTCCACCCAGCAGAGGGGAACACGCAATCACGAGATGCTCGGGAATCGGCTGGAATGTCCGACCCCTTAGGCGTGTGCCTACAGTCCGGCGCCCGTGTTGCGTGTCCCTTACCGGCGAGGAGTGCACTTCAGCCCGCGCCGTCCTTGCGCTCTTGTTGGACTGGTGGTGCCGCACAAAGACCACACCACCCGAAGGCGTTTACCCGTTGGCCACTTCGTAATAACACCGCAAGGTATCCGTGAGCCAGCGGGCCGCGATAACGCGTGTCTTCGGTCGTAGCACCGTTCGGTGATCTTCAGGCACCCCGTGCCCCTGGCGCTGGTCTTGGCAACGATGCACGCTGCCCCGTTCGGGGTTTTTCGAGCACCCAGTGCTACCGTCGTACGATGCACGGCGCCCCGTTCGGGGTTCTTCAGGCACCCCGTGCCCCTGGCGCTGGTCTTGACAACGATGCACGCTGCCCCGTTCGGGGTTCTTCGAGCGCCCAGTGCGCCCCGACGAATGATGCACGTTGCGCCGGTTGGCGGCTCCTTTCCTCGGGTACTCCCGCTACCTCGGCTTTATGCGAACCGGGGAAGTCGGGGTCACGTGACCGCCCTTGTGGTTGGGGTCGGTCACGATAGTCAACCCGGTACCGCTCTTCTTGTCGACGATGGCTTCTCAGATCCGGCTTCGGAGGACCAAAACTTGTGGGGGTCCTAGCTCCTACTCGTAGTGTTCTCCTCCACGTTCCTTTGGGGGTCCTAGCTCCTACTCGTAGGGTTCTCCTCCACGTTCCTTAGGCGAATTGAAACGACTTGTGGACTGTATTACTAGGTTTATTCTTCTTGTTTATTTATTACTTGCTGACTTGACTACTTGACTACTCTTTTTCACTCAAATTGGCGCTACTTATATTAAAATACTTTGTCCCGCCACCGTAGGGGGTAGGGCGAGCAAGTTTTAACACATTTACATTAACAATATCTAATGATTAAGACGTGCGAAAGAAAGACTGGGGTACAAATTAAACCCTTTCTACAGGGCTACAAAGAGGGCTAATCGATCTTGATCTTCAGCTCCCGGCTCCGTCCGTCACAGTTACATAAAATAAGATTTGGAAATGCTTGTTTTGAAATAAATTTTATTTTATTTTCATTTTTAAGTATCACATTAGATGATTTATTTTTGGGTACGTAGAAAAGGACTAGAACACCCGAACAAATAATCTGCAGATCGTACAAATATTAGTCCCGAGGCGGGAATCAAACCGCAACCTCCTGCGTTGTAAGCCCACCGCGCCAACAGGTCGTCAATCCTACTTGATCAGCGCTCAACCGCAAAGCGCAAAACCTACCTACCTAAACTTGTTATCTTTATTGCTTTATTATTACCGACATAATGCGTAGGCTGTCGTTGCCCACTCTTCCTACCGAAAACGAAGCTTAGAGAAGCTTCAGAGAACTTTCAGTGTTGGTCCTGCCCTGTCCCACGTGTGGGTACCTACATGATGCGTTCGTTTTCTGGTTCTTTCCAATAATACATAATACCGTATTACGATAGAGAAACCAAATAACAATTACCTACGTAGAATTGAAGGAAACGAAATGTCGAAATCCCAAGAATTGATAGTTAACCTCTCTTAACCTAGAAATGTAGGTTCCTACAACACGGCACCACGATCAGAAATTATTCAAAAAGATTATAGTTACGGGGTTCGTACTTGAGGAATCTTGTTAATTCCTTGATATTACTTTAGTTTTTGTACCAGCGCTCCCTTCCGCTTGTTGGATGCGCTCCGACAACTTGACAAGCTCCACGTTATTATTATGTAGGTAGAGACGTCTCCACGCTCACGCAAGAAGGTCACAGCAGAGTGTCGATGGGCTGTGATGTTGCGCGGAGCGCTCGATCATCGATCCCCCGCGTCGTTCGTAGGCACAACACGACATTGCGTTATTAATTAGGTATTCTGTGAAGTGTCCGGTCGGTTCGTCATCAATCTCCCGGGGGGGGGGTCGAGGGGGGACACTCAGTACTGCCGCCGCCGACCCGATACAGTAATACACAAGATTTATCTGCGGCTCGGCTAATTGTTTCGACCGGTAATTGGACACCCAATATGTTTACCAAATGAGTCGCCGGCTGTCCGCCGCCCCCGCCGCCCCCGCCCCTTGTGGAATCATTGATCTGCAAGCGCAATGAGCGAAGACTTCCGGAACCATTGACAGTAGCTGCTGGTGCAGGTTCACCTGATTGTACTATGTAATTATATTATGACTTATTTACTTTTTTTTGCCATTTGCCATTTTTTTTTTTTTTGCCAAGCCATTTGGTGTTCAATGTAGCGATATGGACTCCGCACGAGGTCAACTACAAACCAATGGTAGCGCGCATACAGAATAAGTCCACGAGATGTAGATGACCTGAAAATGTACGGTATATACTCTTCTACCCTTTGATGTATCCGATCTTATTTGTTGTAGCCATGGTTGGATACAACAGCTAGAAGTATGCATTCAGCGCTCGCTCTACAAGCCCTACTCTTGGTTTCAGGTGTGGAAGGGATGATGCCCATCCAGGTATAATGGAGGAGTCGCGACTGAATGTGCCGCGGACTGTGTGCACAGACGAGGGCAGCACCAGACGGGAGCATGAGGTAGAGCCGACCTGCGTGGAGCACCTCGTACGCGCAGCATCACGCCGAGAGGATCGATCCTTTTTACTGTTCCCGCGCTCATTCCAAAAGGCTTTCTTTTTTATTTTATGCTATAGAAGTTAGATTTTTGTTACCGAGTATTATAAATTATTGATTTTGTTATTTTTAAATGTTATTTTATTAATATTCAAATGGGTTTTATTACTTATCTTTACTTAAGTATTCTTGAAAATTTAGGATTTAGTATTATTTTTTTAATGATGGTATGTATGTCAGTGACATTGTATCTAGTTTTTTTGTTTTAATTTTGACTTATGTAAATTGTATAAAGAAGGACGCTATCTATAATTTCAATATTAGATTAGAATTAAAGGTACTTAGGCACTCTGTTGCATCGGGTGTGTCCGTAAACATAGAATCATATTTAAATACCTAGATAAAAACAATACTGAATTTATCGGATAAGTTAAAGGATATAAATTCTTAATTTTTCTAATTAACTGAAAATTTTGAAATAAATTATTAATAAATGGATCTCTCAGCTCGTAGCTCTCAACTGTATCAGAGGAGTACGAGTACGAGCCGTCCCTGCCCCCACGGGCTCTGTGCACGCGGAACTAACCGCCCGCACCCGCACCCGCACCCGCACCCGCACCCGCACCCGCACCCGCATTCATTCTATATCCGAGACGTAGATTCCTAAGCACATTAAGTATGTTCTTATACTCACAATATAGTAGTTTTTGGATAAAATGTTCTTTCAACAATGTTAGACACAGCTCATGATAAGCTAGCACTAGTTTTGAGAGGAATACTGACAAGTATATACCTACAGTTGAGGCCTACCAATAATCTATATACCAACGCATATATGTACGATAGCAACTGTAAAACTGCAGCGTTCAAGGGAAGTCTTCGCTGACAGGAAAGCAAATGGCGGAACAACATCCGTCCACCCGGCGATTGTTAAAATCAAAGTTCACTTTGAAAAACGTTTTAAGTTTTATTGTTAATTGATCACTATTTTTTCACTATTTTCTTGTAGGTAAAGGGTTTGATTTAATCTTTGATTTTCCAGCTTACTCGGTTATAATTTTAACTTTATCTATTTTAGTTTTATTATTATTTTTATGAATAGGTTCAAACGACATTGCGAGGGGTCAGCTAGTTTATTTATAATAATTTACCTATCTACTGGCTAATACAACACTCTACATTAGTTATTTACTCTAATCGTAATATTGACAGGGTCCTTGTCATCATCATTTTCTATACTAATGTTATAAAGAGAAAAGATTTGATTGTTTGTTTGAATAGAATAGTATAGAAAAGAAAATCTTTATTTGTGTAAAATGCAGGAAGAGAAAACCAGCCAACATCAACAGCCTATAATAGTCCACTGCTGGACATAGGCCTCCCCTGGTGAGCGCCATAGATGGCATCCCCACGCTGGGCATGCGGGTTGGGGATCGCAGTTCGGTGGAGTTGTTCTGCAGAGGGCGCTGCTGCCCGCCCCCCGCTGTGTTTCTCCCTTAGTCGCCTCTTACGACAACTAACATCTGTCCATCTGTACCATCTGTCTAAGTGACGGCGCCAGGTGACAGGCGCCAAGTGACAGGCGCCAGGTGACGGGTGACAGGTGACAGGCGCGGTGCCAGGGTACTAGGTACAGCACTACTCGTAGCACCGACCACATAGCTTTATAAATCAGAAAACAAATAATACCTATAAGTACATAGCTTAACTCTAATTACATTAAACTTTATGAAAATAACCGAAAGATATGACAGTCTACGAGAGAAGATGAAATAAACAGCAATGATTAATTAAATTAACGGCATTTAAACGAATAATGATTGTGTATAATAGAGCCAAATGGTAACAATGATAGTTAACTAAGCCCATTTCTCTTTTCATTTATTTATTAATAAATTAGGTCAGATTTGTGTAAGTGTAAATATATATGTATATATATATATATACATATATTCAGGGTGTCACCTGGGTGCAGGACAGGTCGACCCAGAAAAACCACAAAAACATGGGTCTATCTTCAATGGTTTCAGAGTTATAGGCTTTATACATATCAAACATATTAATCATAAATTCTCTGCCCGGCGTCAAACTTTTCTATGCTGTGACTACAGATGTCAATATATTGTCATTTATTTTTGTATTACTAACTTAATGTCCTCTGTAGACCGAAACACGTTCTCGGTGACCCCGTTGACCCAATCACCGCCGCTAACCCGGAGGTGACGTCAACTATGTAGTACCGATTCGCTTCCGCACATTACACACACGACCAAAAACCGACCCCGCCGGATGCGGGGTCGAAGAATTCCCCGCTTCCGCCCATAGGTGCACTTGTGCACCTAGGCGAAACCTCCATACCCTCTTGTAGCATCTGGCAACAGCCCAAGCCGAAGTTCGCACCTAAGTGGTGGCCCTTGCGCGTGTTGCCCCAACCTAACTTTACCGGTGTGGCGCCCTCTGCGCCCGCTAAAAGTCCGGTAACGCTGTCATGGCCATCGGCGGTCAACAGCATTAAAGTCCATTCGAAAAAAAAATTACTTAAATAGTATTTAAATAACACATTCTATTAATGAATTACAAAATTTAAACATATTGAGTAAAGTTTTTGAGAAAAAAAATTGT
>OZ007522.1:15123831-15143957 GCA_963931895.1 Eupithecia pulchellata
CCCCATACCATGGCTAAGTGGACACAAAAAGCAAACTTTAATAAAGTACAGCTGACTAATCAAATTATTTTTTTCTGGCCATCAAATGATTTTTTTTCGCAATATAATATGTATAGTCCCTATATGCGATGCCGCCTGTGCCGAGGGAATGAAGGTTGATATTGATTGGTTACTTAGAATATAATAAATTCTTTATTAGAAAATTTAGAAACCATTACAAAGTTTCAGTGGTTTATTGAATCCGTAGTCGTCGCTAGCCTGGGGCTGTGTTTGTGGACTCGGACTTCTCCATACAAATGTATAGTCTGTGCCTATAAGTGAAAGTTCAATTTCGTTTGTTTTTATTTGTGTATGTAGGTAATTTTAAATAGCAGCGCCCTCTGCAGAACAACTCCACTGAACTGCGATCCCCAATCCCCAACCCGCATGCCGCAAATTTTAAATAATGCCATCTATGGCGATCATTAGGGGAGGCCTAGAGGTCCAGCAGTGGGCTATTATTATAGGCTGATGATGGAGATATGTAAATTATTTTAGTCGTGTTATCACACTTGTTTGTATAGTATTACATTGTAAAACTGAAAACCAGCGCAGTATCAGGCCGAATGCTACACATGCGTGGGGACCCTTGTTTACCCTATTTTAGCTTATCTTTATTTGATTTTTCGTCTCTTCTGTTTTTATTATCTTATTTAGTTTGTATACCTATATACTGTTTGTTTTTTGGGTAAAAATAAATGTTTTTCTTTCATTTTTATTTTTATTTTTTGGATCAGTTGAGCTACCTGTAGTTTGTTCGCAACAGTCTGCAGTTAGCTCAATTGTAAATACTAGTGGTTTTTTTTATTTAGTTAGATCATTGTAATTTATTTGTTAATAAAGGCTTGGCCATATTAAAATTTCTTTCATTATTTTATATTTATCACTTTTTGTGTATTTCATGAGTTTGTGGTACTAAGACTGGACACTTATTACATATCTACGTAGTTAGAGGACTTGAATTAAATAAACAAAAAAATGACAAGCCATTAATTTGACTGTTTGTTGTTTTTGCCTACCTACATTTACCTGTAAGTTGACCTTTTGTCTCGATGTGCTTTGACTGAGGTTGGCAGGTGTGTTTGTGTGTTTGTGTGTTTGTCACAAACACACAAACACACCTGAATAAAAAGATGAAAGAAGAAATAAAAAGATAAGCCTACTGAAGAAGACAAAATGAATACTCAGGACAAGTCGGAAGCAAAGAAAGAAAACAAAACAAATTTTCTGTCAATAGCAGGGATAGACATCGACACATAAATATTGGTCATCAAAACGTGCAAGGTATTTATAAGAAACACATGACCCTAAGTCTATTCCTAAAGAAACAAAATATTGACATCATGTGCATCACGGAATCCATGTTATATGAAAGAAATATAGACACATTTACTGTAGACGGTTATAAGAAAGCTGCGTATTTTTGTAGAACTAAAACTACACAAGGAGGTTGTCTTATATTAGTAAAAAATGACATTACGTTTAAAAAGAGAGATGATGTAAATAAAATGTGTATTGAGAAGGATTTTGAAGTTAATTGTATAGAGTTGAAGGAAACATTTATAATAGTAGCGTATAGATCACCTTCAGCAAATATAGACGTATTTATATCTAAACTAGAGCAATGTTTGGAAAAAGTATCTAAAACTAATAGTAAAACCATAATTCTATGTGGCGACTTTAACGTCCAATTTTCTTTGATCAAAGATCACTCAAACCTGCTATCTGTTGTTCTGGACTCTTTTTTATTGAGGCAGCAAGTGTTTGAGCACACACGAGTGGTCCTTACCAATGGAGTTATTGTTAGGTCTTGTATCGATAACATGTTTACCGATTCTGATAATGTCGTTAATGTTAGTGTATTGCAGGGTGTTAAGTCCGACCATTATTGCCAAATTATGAAGATCGCAATTAACATAGATTTAAGGGATCCCCCGAAACGATTGGTGAGAAAAGTGACAATGCCGAAGCTACTATCGTTAAAACAAAGTTTGCAACAGGTTGTGCAGCAACCGGAATATTGCAAAGACTACGAAACATATTTTAGATGCTTTTTAGAGAAGGTAGATGAACACATTCCTGTTAGTCAATGTAATATAGGAGGCCTGGTGAACTTTAATGCTTGGGCCACCAAAGGTATACTAATTTCCAGGATTAGACTCTTTGAACTTTATGGTCTACTGAGAGACGTCAAGAGTAACATTAAAAAGGAATATGTGACCGCTTATAGTAAAATCTTTAAGAAAGTCTGTTGGAACGCCAAGCAAATCTACTATGCCAACAAAATACAAGCATCTGAAAATAAAATAAAATGTACATGGCAAATCATTCAAAATGAATGTGGTAAATCTAACTGTGATATTATGACCTGTGATAAAATAAAAAATGAAATTGATAACACAATAATAACTGACATAAATGAAATCTCTAATCACTTTAATAATTATTTTATAAATGTATCAATCAACTTGACGCAACCTTTGACATGTTCTTTGTATGAATCTCTGCTATATTTAAATAAGTTTAAGCGTAAAAGCGATGATTATTTCTGCTTATCTCCTATCACTATTCAACGCATAGTTAAAATAATAAGATCTCTTAAGCCTAAAAACTCTAATGACTACTGGTACATCACACCAAACCTGATAAAGAAAATAGAAACAGAAATAGCTGTACCAATGATGATGATAATTAATGATTGTATCCAAAAGGGACTTTTCCCGGATGACATGAAGATAGCTAAGGTAGTGCCAATACACAAAAAAGGAAATACATCAAGCTGTAACAATTATAGGCCAGTGTCTATACTACCGAGTTTCAGCAAGATTTTTGAAAAATATTTAGCTGAAGAACTAGCTGCATTTCTAAACAATATATAATAATAATAGCCTTTTTATTCGGATCTACATAAACAAGTTAAATATTAAGAATACAAAATGTGAAAATTTAAATTAAACTTAGAACTTAAAAATTAGCCTATTAACTGAAGTTGACTTTTTGTAGATCCGTTTGCCAATCGGCAAAGGCCTCCTCCAACCTTTTCCATTCAGATCTTTCTTGAGCCACTCTGTTCCACATCACTCCTGCGACTAGCCTTATGTCCTCGTCCCACCTTTTCTGCGGCCGGCCTCTTCTCCTTTTTCCTTCTCTGGGGTACCATCTTGTTATGATTTTGCTCCACTTGTCTTTACCTCTTATCATATGCCCTGCCCATCTCCATTTGAGTCTTCTGATTTTTAATGTTACATCTGTCGTTTTTGTTTTATTTCTGATGATTCGGTTTTTCAGTCTATCTGATTTCTTCACATTCAGCATGCTCCTTTCCATCGCGTGTTGGCAAGATGCTAGTTTGTTTGTCATTTCTTGAGTTAAAGCCCACGATTGGCAACCATAAGTGAGAATAGGCAGTATGCAGGTGTTGAATAATTTGCTTTTTATATTTATATGCAATTTTTTGTCTTTCATAGCTTCTTTCAAACTCCAATATCTCTTCCAGCCGTTCGTAATTCTCCTCTCAACTTCTTTTCGCATGGGCTCTTTTTGACTTATGACCTGTCCCAGGTATATGTATTCGTCAGTGTAGTTAATTTCGTTGTTTCCTAGTTGTATTGTGTTTTTGCTGCCATTTGTCATCGCCCTCGTTTTTTCTGGATTTAGCCTTAATCCCATCTTCTCGCTTTCTGCTGCAAGCTCTTTTATCATGTAGCTCAAGGTCTCCGATGTTTTCGCGAATAGCACTATATCGTCGGCGAATCTTAGATGTGTTAGGTGTGCACCGTCTATTTTGATCCCTAGATGATCCCAATCGAGTCTTCTGAAAATTGATTCCAGTACCGCCGAGAACAGTTTTGGTGAAAGCGGGTCTCCTTGCCTCACACCTTTCTTAACTTTGAACGGAACTCCTTTCTTTTCTAATTGTATCCTCGCTGTGCTATGGTTGTATACGTTTTTGATTAGTCGAATGTACTTGTGCTCAACCCCTTGTTCCAGTAGTGCTTCCCATATTTTTCCGTGCAGAAGAGAATCGAAAGCTTTGCTATAGTCTATAAATGCAATGTAGTATGTAAGCTGGTATTCGTTGTATTTCTCTAGTACTTGGCGCACTACGTGAATGTGATCGACCACCGAGTAATTTTTACGGAATCCGGCTTGCTCAATGGGTTGATGTTCATCTAGTGTTCTTTCAATCCGTTTCAAGATTATCTTAGCAAAATCTTGTAAATATTGGACATGAGGCTAATAGGGCGGTAGTTTCCGATGTCATGTTTATCTCCCTTCTTGTACAGCAGGATAATGTTAGATTCTGTCCATTGCAGGGGAATAGTTTCAGTGATTATTACATTATTGAACATGTCTGTAAAAATTGGTACCAGGACATCTTTGCTGTGTCTTAGGATTTCATTTATTATGCCGTCGGGCCCTGCTGCTTTGTCATCTCTTTGAGTATCTATAGCTTCCTTGACTTCAATATTAAGGATTTCAGGGACGTCTGAAGTTTCCACCAAATCGATTTCGTTTTGTATTGAGTCGCTTTCGTAGAGTTTCTTGTAGTAAGATGTAGCTATATCTAATATATCTGCTCTGCGATGCTTCCATTTTCCATTATCGTTCTTCGCTTTTACTACCCAGTCCATTGTATTTGTTAATTCTTTGTACGCTTTTTTGATTCCACCCGTTTCGGCTATACATTTTTCAATAGTTTCCATTCTACTTTGTTTTCTATCCTTTCTTATGCTGTTTTTGATTTCTTTGCTAATGTTTGCTAGACGCTTCCTCCTATCTTGTGTGTTTCTTTCACTGATTATGTGATTTCTTTCTTCTAAGAGTTTTATACTGTTCGTTGTTAGGTGTTTCCGCGTCTCGATTTTATTCTTTGCAGTCATTTGTATCTGTGTCGTAATAGTTTTCTCTATGTAGTTATATTTTTCTTGTAGTCCTAGTTTCTTTGTTTTGTCTTTGAAGTCCATAAGTTCGTTGCTTAAGGCAGTTGCTATTTGTTCTAGTTGGAGTTTTGCAAGTCTTGTTACATTTCCTGGGTCTTGTCTTGGTCTCGGTATTTTTGGTTGCTTTGTTTTTAGTTCAGCTCTGATTAGTCTATGATTAGTATTAAAGTTTAACTTATTGATGACGGTGAAGTTTGTGAAGTATCTGTTTCTATTGGTCATTATGAAATCAATTTCGTTTTTAGTTTTGTTGTCAGGTGAAATCCAGGTCCACATGTTTTTTTTCTTCTTCTTGTATATAGTGTTTAGAATTGTTAGATGGTTTTCTAGGGCGAAGTCTATGATTTTCCTTCCATTTCTACTTCTGGTTTTATTGCTGTATGTGTAAGGTCCTAGTACGGTGTTTTCCCCTGGATATCTTTCTCCAATTTGACCATTCCAATCCCCCATTACTATAATGTTCTTATGGGCGTGTTCTTGGATTGCTTTGTTTAAATCTAGATAGAAAGTGTTTATTGATTCAAGGTTTGATTGTTCTGTGGGCGAATATATTTGTACAATAGACCATGGATCTTTGTATCCCGGTATTTTCAGGTTCATAATTGCAATGCGCTCTGAGATTCCTATAAATCCATCTACATAATTTGTTACATGTTTTTTAACTATAAATCCCACTCCATAGAGGCCAGGAGTTTCTCCTATGTGATAGAGTAGGTAGTCTGGATGAGATGATATATTTTCACCCACTCTTCTCACTTCACTTAGGCCAACTATGTCCCACTTGATTTGTTTTAATGCATACATTAGTTCTGTAAGATTTTCTTCATTTTTGAGCGTTAGTACATTGAGTGCTGCGATGTAAATTTTTGAGTTTGTTTGTTTGTCAAGTTTTATGTCTTTATCTTTACTTTGTTCTGTAGGAGGGTTTTGGTCTCTTTCCCCCACGAAGACCACTCGGCTTGGGGGAGTTATGTGTTTTTCAGTTTCTTTGTTGTTTGATTTTTTTGTTGGTTTTGGTTTCCGTTTGCCGCGTTTTAATTGCTATTGTTTTTGGGTAGTAGATGCATTAGAAAGGGAGTTCGATCTGCATCGCATCATATCGAAAGCATTTGTCCTGTTGTGTTTGGTTAATGATAGAGTCTGTTGCTTCTTTGGTTGGTTGTTATCAGCATTTGGTGACGCAGATGTCTCTCTTTTTCTCTTCTCCTGGTTGGTATTCTCTTTGACTATTAGTTTATCATATTTCAGATATTATGCTGTATTACCCTTTTTCCTCTCTTCGGCCAACTCTCCTTGTAATGCTTTCCTCTTTTCCAATACCTCTTTCGAGTAATCCTCAGTGACGTAGATTTTCTTGAAGTTCTTTTTATTTTTTATGATTTCATTTTTTTTCCAGTTGTTTATAAAGGAACAGAGCACTGGTCTCGGCTTGTTGTTTTCTCTAGTTTTTCCTCCTATGCGATGAATTTTGTTGATTTCATAATCTACTATATTTATGTTTAAATCATGTTTAAGATGTTCCTTAAATTTTTGTAGAAGATCAGAATTGGATGTCTCTTTTTCCTCCAAGCCAAATACTACAATATTATTGTTTCTCTCCCCTCTTTTCAAAAACTCTATCTCTTTTTCTAAATTTTCTATTTTGATTTTAAGATTTTTGTTTTCTTCCACGATAGGAATTAATTTTTCATCCATCCTGTCCATAATACTCTTTGTAATAGATTCTTTTAATTCTGTTGTTTGGTTTTGCATCTCGGTCTTCATTTTGTCAAATAATATTTGAAATTGACCTTCCATATTTTATGGTTGTTGTTGGGACACAATAGTATAAATGGTAGATTTTTTTTTTTGCAGTTGGCAACACTAACCTTTGTGTTCGCTACTGGCGTGTCCTTATGTCAGGTGTCAAATAAAGTTCTCTGCTTGCTTCGTACAAGATTTGCTAACCTCAAAACAATGTTGATCTTGTGCTTCTATTTACTCGACGAACTCCGTAACTCGCATAGAACCGATTATATGAAACCACTTTTCGTTACTTTGTCCACTTATTTAAGACGAAGTTAACATCTAAAAGTTGCTTGTACTATTTTATTTCACTTGTTTTTTGCGGGAAGTTATCACTGAGTTGTTGCTTCGTGAAACGTCAAACGTCAACTCTAAACAATAAAGAATTACTATTTACACGACAGTTTGGCTTCCAGAAGTGTAAAACAACAAATGATGCTATCATTAAACTAGTGGAGGACATTTATGCCGGCCTGGAGAAGTCACAGAAAACATTTGGCGTTTTTTGTGACCTTTCCAAAGCATTTGACTGCGTGTCCCATGACATACTTGTCGGAAAATTAGAACATTACGGAGTTTCTGGAGTTGAATTAGAAATTTTCAAATCCTATCTCAGAAACCGAATCCAAATAACCGAGTTAGAAGGAAACCGCTCTGCTGAGTGTAAAGTAAAGTTAGGTGTCCCTCAGGGTTCAATCTTGGGGCCGTTGCTCTTTTTGACATATATAAATGACATATCTGTAGTACTTGACAATATAGATGTTATTTTGTTCGCTGATGATACTAGTTTGATTATTAAAGACTCAACTAATGAAATCGCAAGTAATAACATAATAGAATCCTTAGATAAGTTAAAAATTTGGTTTTCTGTAAATAATATGCTTCTTAACGTAGACAAAACAAACATAACCCCATTCTCATTAAGCAATAGACCGAATGACCTTTCTGAACGCCTTATGAAAGGTAAATTAGAGCAGTTGAGCATGACTCTTAGTAATAAAGTCAAGTTTCTAGGTGTTTGGCTTGATACAAAGCTAACTTGGAATGTGCACATTGACACACTAACAAAAAGACTAGGCTCGGCAACATACGCTATAAGGAAAATTAGAGAGATAGGGGGTGAAACAGCCGCACGTATGGTCTATTTCGCCTATTTCCACTCCGTCATGACCTACGGAATACTATTTTGGGGAAGAGCAGCCGAAGCAAACAGAGTTTTTGTGTTACAGAAGCGCGCTATACGTTATGTACTAGGCTTACGGTTTTTGGAATCCTGCAGGGACAAGTTTAGGGATATAGGCGTTTTGACAATGGTTGGAGAATATATTTATCAAAATCTGGTTTATGCAAAACAATACCTAAATAATTTCAAGTATGTTAAAGAAGGACATGATTACGATACAAGACATAAAAATGACTTATTGGTCCCAAAAACAAGACTAACTAAAATCTCCAAAAGTTTTGTTTGTAATTCTGTAAAGTTGTACAATTTGTTACCAAACAGTGTAAAAATAATGTCAGATCTAAATTATAAATCATTTATTAAAAGACGATTAATTAATAAGAGTTTTTATACTCTAGAGGAAGCTTTTGCTGACAAAAATATTTTCGCAGTTGAAAATTGACATTTAATTCTGACATTTATTATATAAATTTATTAGGTATATTAATTTTTAATTACAATTATATCTTTACATTTTTGACAATGCTATTGCAGCTACCACTTTTCCATGATTTAATGTTATTTGATATTGATATGTATTAAATCTAAGTATTTGACTTGACTAAGTGCTCCTTGTGAGCCCATGGTATTAAATAAATTGAATTGAATTGAATTGAATTGAATTGTCTGCTTACATCAGATTAATGCAAAATGTAAAAGAATACAGTTGATACGGTTGAATACGTGACTTGACTTGTGCTTGCTCTGGTCACTGCGATCTGAACAGACGACGAACGAGACAGGCGAGGCGAGGAGAGCGATGCTTGCTGAGAGCGAAGGAGTGGCCTGCAGCTTCTCCAGCTGCTCCAGGTCTAAAAGAAAGGCTACAACAATGCACAAAGTTCTAAATAAGGCTTTGCTTGTTAGATAAAATAAATTGTTTCTATAATTATTACGTAACTATAGAATTACTTAAAATCTGTGCGAATTACCAATAAACACAATTAAATCAAATCAAATAATTTATTGCTAGAAATAGGTACATATCAGAAAAGTTCTTACACTGTAATTGATTGAATGTTGCAATGTATTCTGCCCTATTGGGCGCGCAATGTCTTAAAATTAACAATTAAAATAGGTCTTTACCTATGAAATTGCCGTTCTGATAATGACGAATTAAAGCGATTGTGGAAGCTGATGCTACACAATCTACGGCTGAATTAGCAGCAGCTTTCGACGTTAGCGTCAAAACAATATTGGTCCATTTGCGTCAAATTGGCAAGGTAAAAAAGCTTGACAAATGGGTGCCCCACGAACTCAATGATCGCCAGCGCGAAGTACGCGTCGAGACGTGCCTTGCACTGCTCAACAGACACACAAATGAAGCAATTTTGAACCGCATTGTTACCTGCGATGAAAAATGGATTCTGTTTGATAACCGCAAGCGCTCAGCAAGTTGGTTGGATCCTGGTTCAGCACCTAAACAACCCAACTAACACTTAGGCGCTAAGACAAGAGCTATATTAGATGTATAAGAGCGCTAACCAGATCTTACAGTTATTAATAAGTGTTACTATTTGGAGTTAGAGCGCACTATAACTCCTCTATACCCCCGAATTGGGCACACTTTTATATCGCCTTGGGTTATTTAATGGCTGTACAACAGAGTTACAGATTTGGTTTAGAGGTATAATAGAGCTATTAGAGAGCTATAATAGCGAAAACTGAAACTACAAGAGATAAAAACGCGATAAATAAGCGGAAGTTAAGTCCTTTAGTGGTACAATAGATTAATATAGCGTTTATTAACTCTTTGGGTGCTTTGAGGGCTGCAAATAGGTGACTACTAACTCTTTAAGGGGAACAACAGAACTACAACGTCACTCACTATGTCTTTAGGTGGAATGAGGGTGGCAAATGGATGATTATTAACGCTTTGAGCTCCAAAAGGTATCTATAAGAGCTATAAGGTTCTTAAATTTTAACATCACGATATTATTTTTTTTATCAACAGAATAATTTTACTTCTAGTTTTGTGTGCGTAAAATGTTTAGATATTTATTAATCCAAAAGGGCGCCTCGTTTGTGAAACTGAAATGAAATCGTTTAGTTCCAACTTATTGACTACAGGAGAGGTTGATTTTTCACTGCGAACGTAAGTACATTGTGATTAAGTATATGTATTATTAACAAATTATTCAAGCGCCCGATGACTAATGTCTCTTTACTGAAAATAAACAATGTATTAGATATGGAGTAACATAAAAGTTTTCGAAGAATCGAATAAAACATTGTTTATTCCAGTTTAAAGTATCGTGCTAGTCGTAATTAATACACATAATGAAGCATAAGTTAAATACTTTATATAAATCATAGTTGCTTCTGTTTTTATAACCTTAGTCAGATCAATTCGCAACCTTTAAATGGTGGGCAAACAAATTTAGGGATCCGTAGTACTGTCTGTCCGTAGCTTTTTGAGTGACATTCATTACACTTCTATTTTACAGTAACGCGAAAGTAACGCATACTGCTACTTTAAAACCACTCAAAAATAAGAAAAAGGTCCTTTATATTATGTTTATGTTTAAAATTTATCAGTATTATTTAGAAATCAGATATAGATTTCTGTGTTAGGCTTATAAGTACTTATGATAGGATGCCGGCATAGGAGATTCAATTTTATGTATATATTTTATTCACTGTATCTATTCTCTCTCCTCTCATTCATCTCCTTCATCCTCCTTCATCTCCTCTTTTCAGTGACGTCATGAAATAACTTGTATTTTAATTTCAGAATGCCGTACACAACAATTGTACAAACTATAGAAAAAGGAAAATATGTGCTGTGTACTGCATGCTCCATCGGATCCATGGAAACATAATAATAGTACTAAAATGGCCTAAATGCAATGCGTTAAAACTTGTAAAATCTACAAACACCTTACTACAACTTGATGGGCGACGAATAAAGTGTCAAGTAAAAATAAGAAATATTTCAACTTATGCAGAAGCTGAACGCGAATTAGATTTTTTGTTATAACGATATGAAAACGTGTAAAACTTGACAAAAAAAAAAACAAAGAGAAAGATGATGTTGATAAAGGACTTGATAAGTCGGAAGGCGGCCTCTGCAAAAGAGACCTACTAGTACAAGCTGTAGGTCTGATTGTGAATGATATGATACAAATTAATAACATCTTGATCTTGACTATATTTTTATTGATTTATTACTATAAATCTTGATGATAAGCTGAATTTCATGAATCTTTATCAGATAATTTTTTTGCTTTATAGTTTTTAAATGACAAATATAAGGATTCAGTGTGATAAATAAATATATTTGAATATGATTCATTTAAAGAAAAACTAAGTTAATTTACTTTGTATAAAAGAATAAAAGAAATGTGATTGAAATATTGTGTTTAATTTGATTTATTATTTAGAAAATTATGTACGGGACCCAGATTGACATTTTCGCAGAAAACTCCCGCTTGACTACTTCTAGTACCTACTATCACTTCGCCATTGCTCTGATATCAACAAGTGAACAAATAAGGGTTACAGAAGAGGTATTGAGATCTATTACTCTACCTAAACCTATACAGAAGTGACATTAGGCACTAGAAGTTCTATGATAGCGAAAAATGTTCCCACTGTTACAACTTTAAGTAATATAAGAGAGTATTGTACCTCTTTA
This sequence comes from Eupithecia pulchellata, assembly GCA_963931895.1. Lineage (NCBI taxonomy): Eukaryota > Metazoa > Arthropoda > Insecta > Lepidoptera > Geometridae > Eupithecia > Eupithecia pulchellata. The sequence goes on from OZ007522.1 coordinate 15,135,458, forward strand.
GGTATTTGGTGCTATAATAACCATTGTATAAGTAATTATTGCTTTTGTACAACTTTTAGTTCTTGGCAAGAGTTCGTTAGCGCTTGCATAGCACTTTGGGGGGTTGTAGTCAGTGCTTACTTCTTATTTAGATTCTATGGTTGTAAGATTCACTTACAGCTATAAAACAAGATGCTTAGCCTGTATTATAGCGTTACAAATTGCTGCTGTATGTCTTTAACCTTTAAACTCATCTTGTTATTACCCTTAAAACTATGCTGTATAGCTCTAAGTGGAATATTTTGTTAGACTACACTCTTATGTTGCCAAAAGTTGTTATTGCTGCTGCTATAGCACCTTTATATCACGTTAAGGTCTAAAATAAGCTCTAATTGACGCCAAATTGTTTGTTGGGAATGCCCTAAACGAAAACTCACCCCTAGAAAAGTGATGGTCACTGTTTGGTGGTCTAGCGCCGCCGGTGTGATTCATCACAGCTTCTTACCAAACGGGATGAGCATTACTGCAGATGTGTACTGTGAAGAACTGAACACAATGATGGAGAAGCTGGCACATCTCCAACAATCGGTCAATCGCTCCTCTCCGCTGCTCCTGCACGACAACGCGCGACCTCATACTGCACAGCAGACGGTATCCAAGTTGCAAGAACTGGGGTTGGAAGCTCTCCGTCATCGGCCCTACTCACCAGACCTTGCGCCTACAGACTACTACTCTTTCCAGAATTTGGATAACTTTTTGGCGGGAAAAAAATTCAATACCCGAGAGGCAGTAGTACAAAATGCCTTTGAAGAATTTGTTGCCTCCCGTCCTGCTGATTTCTTTAAGAAGGGCTTCAATAAACTGCCACTGCGTTGGCAAAGATGCATTGATTGCATGGGTGATTAGTTCGATTAATACATAAAAAAAATCCTTTAAATTTTTTCATACAAAACGGCAATTTCATAGGTAAAGACCTAATATATAAAAGTATAAAGAAATAATACCAAATATGTACAGAAAACTAAAAATTATAAATTCAATAAAATAACTCGATGTCAAACATAAATCTACAATAAATGCTGAAATAGATCAGTGAATTTCCTTCGAAACAACGTGCAAGGCAACTCTCGTATCGATTCCGGCAGTTTATTATAGGTAGAGGGTGCTGAGCAGAATATACTTTTACGCATTAAGGTCGTTTAAGAGTTTCGAGTACCTAACAACTATAAGTTTGTCACGCCTATTCCGAACCACGACATCAGAGAGTCGTTCAAACAAGTCTGGGTTATTTTTGACAAACATCACCGTTTCAAATAATTATATACAGCGCAGGAATCGTCAAGATATTGTGCTGAGAGAAGTATGGCTTACACGAGTCCGTTACTTTCAGGCTAAACATAAACATGGCTCTTATATCTACATCTCTTTTGATGTTTGAATTTTTTTTTTATATCCGTAGAGTTTCCCCAACAAATTATACCATAGCGAATGTTAGATGCCATTAATCCATGGTACGCTGCTAGCAGGGTTCCATATTAACAATCTTAGATATTTTAAATAGGACGTAACGTACGCTAAGCTATTAATTTTCTTAAATTCAAATAAATTTTGCAAATGCGATTTCAAGTTAAGTTTTTGGTCAATATTTAGTCCTAAAAAATTTGTCATATCAACTTAATTAATATTGTAATTACCATATTTAATGTCAAGTCAATGTAGAGCAGCTGTATCGCGTTGTCTGGAGTTTATCATTAACATTATATAGCAGTATTTATAATGTTATTTTGAATAATAAAAACTGGTTCTGGTTGATATTTAAATTTTTGTATATTAATCAAACATTGTACGCAAGCAACATAGTTTTACTTCCTGTATGACAAAGGAACGGGCAGTAGCTCGCGAGAAACATTATGATTTCTCAAAATCTACATTTTTTATCTCCAGTAATATCAAAAATGAAAAGGCATCATCTGACTCATATTTTAAACGCAAAAGCTCTAAGTCAGAGCTACGAGTATGTCCAAACAAACAGTTCGGCACTTTTTAAAAAACAAAAATGCAAAGACTTACCCGCTTGTGTATTTTGGTTACTGACTGACCCGCTCACAATTTTCTTTGCGTGGAATTTAGGGGAAAAACAAATATATTTGCAAAATCAACTAGCACCTCATTTTAAGTATAGAATATTCGTGACACCAGATTTCAATATTTTATGCCCGTTTTATGGGTTTTCATGAAAAATACTAAAACCCATTTCCCGACATTTTATTTGTATCATACATTTCATAGTTTAATCGAAGCTTACCGTGGCATACAATAGCACTCGCTCCATATCGTGGCATAGAATAGCACTCGCTCCATATCGTGGCATACAATAGCACTCGCTCCATATCGTGGCATAGAATAGCACTCGCTCCATATCGTGGCATACAATAGCACTCGCTCCATATCGTGGCATAGAATAGCACTCGCTCCATATCGTGGCATACAATAGCACTCGCTCCATATCGTGGCATAGAATAGCACTCGCTCCATATCGTGGCATACAATAGCACTCGCTCCATATCGTGGCATAGAATAGCACTCGCTCCATATCGTGGCATACAATAGCACTCGCTCCATATCGTGGCATAGAATAGCACTCGCTCCATATCGTGGCATACAATAGCACTCGCTCCATATCGTGGCATAGAATAGCACTCGCTCCATATCGTGGCATACAATAGCACTCGCTCCATATCGTGGCATAGAATAGCACTCGCTCCATATCGTGGCATACAATAGCACTCGCTCCATATCGTGGCATAGAATAGCACTCGCTCCATATCGTGGCATACAATAGCACTCGCTCCATATCGTGGCATAGAATAGCACTCGCTCCATATCGTGGCATACAATAGCACTCGCTCCATATCGTGGCATAGAATAGCACTCGCTCCATATCGTGGCATAGAATAGCACTCGCTCCATATCGTGGCATAGAATAGCACTCGCTCCATATCGTGGCATACAATAGCACTCGCTCCATATCGTGGCATAGAATAGCACTCGCTCCATATCGTGGCATACAATAGCACTCGCTCCATGTTCTATGTGAATCGAGCTTTCATACAAAGTTACAAACTGATCGGAGCCACATTAACATCGGGCGGGAATCTTTACCTAAGCTACCTTTCGTGACGTGAGTTTTATCAATTATTATAAAAAATCCTGACACATTACACATGTTTTTGAAGTTATTGTATATTCAATCCATAAATAAAACATCAGGTTCAGAGCACCGCCCGTTACAAAGTTACAGCCATTCAATACATTACCAAAATACAACTTTCGTAATTATTTCATTAACGCAGTCAACAACACTTCAGCTTTCTAGATAAGCGCCTTGGGCTGGACCTTGTTTCCAAAACATCGCTCATTGCTTCTATATTAACTAGCGGTCCGCCCCGGCTTCGCATGGGTATTTAACAAAAAAATCTTTTTTCACGTGGAACCCTTTTTTTAGGGTTTTGTCATCGTTTTCATAACCCTTATGGGATCGCTTTGTTCTGTTTTGTGTTTTGAATCCTTAATATCTCAGAAACTACTGCAACTAAGTATATATAATAATACATTTTATGCGCCCGTACAGATTTATAGAAAAATAAATGAAAAATCAAAATGAAGATTTTCAGGAAACTTTAAATGGAACCTAGAGGTCAAAAGTAGTCTCAAATTAAAGGTATTGGTTTGTAGATTTTAAAATAGTTTTTGAAATTTTGGTAGCTATTATATTTTTCAAAATATTTTGAAAAAGGTAAAAAAAAATGACCATTCCCCCCCCCCTATCTTCTAATACTTAATATTGCAGAGTGATACATGTGAAATATATCAAGTGTTTGTATATTTTTGTGTACGTAGAAAAGGACTAGAATATCCGAACAAATAATCTGCAGATCGTACAAATATTAGTCCCGAGGCGGGAATCAAACCGCCACCTCCTGCGTCGTAACCCACCGCGCCAGAGGGGAGACCTTTACGACGAAAGTTCAAAATCTTGTTTAAATATTATAATAGCCTATGTTCATATCGGAAAATGTAGGATTCTAATGGTGAAAGAATTGAGGGGTGTAGTTTCATAACCCGCTATAATGCTTTTTGACCAATATTGTGTTAGTACCATCAATCAAAAGTTCTTAAAAATTGCTTTGAAATGGTTGGCTACTTTTCTATCAAAACCCACTAAAACACAGAGAAATTCGCTCGTAAAGAACGATGTTAGGATCAAAAGCCACTATAATAGCGTAGGTCAGTTTCAAAATCCTCTATAACACAATCGACCAATCACAGCACCGGATTTGCGTCGCCTCATCGAGAAAATAGTATGGCGGTTGTGACCTTTCGTGGTGCAACAAGTGTTCGGATTTTTATTAATTTCATGCAAAAAAATGGAGGAATTAGCCCAGTTTGTGCAAAAATGTGATCCAAAATATTCGAGGAAGAGGCCACGCGATCCATCTTTATGGAAACGTGAAGTGGAGCGCAAGAAACGGTGAGTGAAAATTGAACAAAAATCTCTTGGAAAGTTAGCAAGAAAAGTTTTATGCAAGATGTACTAAGTAAAGTTTTGAGCCAGTTATGTACGTAGGTACCATTAGGTTATAGTGGTTCGTCGTGGGTTGGAGGCTTTGGAGAAGTTCCATTATATATTTGAAACATATCCATCTAAGTAGGAATTCATTATACCTAAGTGAAACTCGTGTTTAATACATTTTAAATAAAAACTATAAAAATACTTCATTATCTCTTTAATTTATGAATGTAGGTAAATAATACATTTTAGGTAAAATATCTTTGCTATGTTACATAAGTACCTACCTACCTATTTTTCTTCCTTCACGTGTCAATGACACAACAATTAAAAAAATATAGGTAGTATTATTATTGAAAACATAGTAATCAAATACAAAACACCTAGTAATAAAATAATATCCTACCTCCGACCCCCTATTTTAAAAATTATATCGCATAACGCCATCCATCCTCCATCTTATTGTTGGTTTTGGTTAGTTGCAAAACCCGCCAAAATATGACTGTTCATTTTCAAAACCCGCCATAATGCAAGATTAGTTTCAAAATCCTCTAAAACGAATTTTAATTTGCTTATAATTCAGTATTTTCTCTATGATTTCTGTTGGTAAAGCTAAGATTAGTAGCGCCTTGCCCAGGACTAATCGGCAAGACCAAAAACTATGAATTACGATTCATTGGTCAAGAATTAACAGTTTTTTCTAATCTGTGAAAATTTTGAGAAAGTCATTATAGCGGGTTATGAAACTACACCCCTCAATTATTCAAATCGGTCCAGTAGTTTCGGAGAATATTCAATTCAAACGAACAAACAATCAAATCTTTCCCCTTTATAATATTAGTATAGATTGCAGTATGTGTTCGTGAAAAGCTATCCCAATATAATATAAAAAAAACTATTATGTGGAAAATGCTATCATTATATTGGTGAACATCTAAATACTGTGTCATAAGGTGATCCGTTTTTCATAGATTTGTATTTTTCCAAATATGAGCCATGTGAGCTTAATTTTACAAATAAATAAAGTGTTTCTGGCATTGTTATAGGTCGTTATTTGCGGCAAATTATGTTTCATTCAAGAAAAAACTTGATTTAACTAGAAATAACGTGGTAATTTTAGTCCATTTTTGTCACTGTGTGGGTGAACACCGATAGTGTCGTACGAGAACGTCATGAACTTATGAGTGTAGCGGCGACGACAACGTGATCTGTGAGATACCTAACGACCCAACTCATAATACCATAGTTTACCGTTCTCAAACGGTGATTTTGTTCGTTCTAGCAAGTAGAACGTACCTTTTTCGTCTATTATAGTTGTCATGTCATATGCCTGTCTGTCCTGTCGGTGTCTATCGTTTTTGTATTCTGTTGTCATTGACTTGTTTTGATTTTTGCAAAACGAAGCAAAACTATTTTCTAAAACAATCAACTTCCCAAAATAAACGATGGAGCTACGGAAGATGGAAATTCTAATAAATAATAAATTTCAATTGTCCTTAGTTGAAAAGTACAAAAATTGGGTTTTGTAGTGTTTTTCGAAGTTTTTTGTCCGGTGACCACAGTACTGTAATGTTTGCTCGTCCAAAGCTAGACTAGCTAATAATAATAACAATAATTCGCGCACCCTGTGTCTAGTGTAAAAATTTAATATAAATAATGGGTGGTATCCAATATTTAAAATTACCTCTCAATCGTTTTTTCGAAAACTATACTAGCTTCAGTTCCCGGACTCAAAGATGTGGGAGTAGGTACTCGTAGTGTACGGTTCATCAATAAGTAGCTACGGGAATGCAAGTCAGCTCACGTAGCCGCTGCTGCCGCGGGACAGATCGAAGTCAGGATCATTAACATGTCTTTCCCATTATTATTTTAAATATTTCTTTGAATAAATCGTGTGCAGTGTTAAAACCAAAATCTTTTCTTGTAACGATTCATCGTTAGACGCCCACTTGCGTAATGAATTGTCATTTAAACTGGAAATGTAACTTAAAATCTTTATCAGCTCGAGTCAGAGAACTAATATTTGTATTTAAAACCTTACGCAGTATTAGATGTGACAAACGATAATTGTTTATTCTACGTATCTTGCCTGAGGACAGTCTATACTAATATTATAAAGAGGAAAGATTTGATTGTTTGTTTGTTTGTTTGTTTGATTGTTTGTTTGAATTGAATAGGCTCCGAAACTACTGGACCGAGTTAAAAAATTCTTTCACCATTAGAATCCTTAATTTTCCGTGATGAACATAGGCTATATAATATTTTCAAAAAAGTTAGGGATCCGCATGAAAAATTCAATAATTGAACCGTGGGCTGTATATTCAACCTCTTTTTCTATTATGGCGCGTCAGAATAGAAAAAGAGGTTGTATAGCGCACGGTGCTTGCTTTTTCTCAACGGCCAGTGTCAGTTTTGGAATGTCGAGTCAATGTCAAAAACCCCAATGCTGTTAAAAAAAGTAAAGATCCGTATGAAAACTGTGAAACCCATCGTTTTAGTGTGTATAATTTCTGAAATTTTTGTTTAATACCCGTGCGAAGCCGGGGCGGACCGCTAGTCTGTAATAATCACGTACTGCATTTTTGTTTGTTTGTTTGTTTGAATTGAATAGGCTCCGAAACTACTGGACCGATTTGAAAAATTCTTTCACCATTAGAATCCTAAATTTTCCGTGATGAACATAGGCTATATAATATTTTCAAAAAAGTTAGGGATCCGCATGAAAAATTCAATAATTGAACCGTGCGCTGTATATTCAACCTCTTTTTCTATTATGGCGCGTCAGAATAGAAAGAGGTTGAATATATAGCGCACGGTGTTTGCTTCTTCTCTACGGCCAGTGTCAGTTATGGGGTGTCGAGTCAATGTCAAAATCCCAATGCTGTTAAAAAAAGTAAGGGATCCGTATGAAAACTGTGAAACCCATCGTGTTAGTGTGTATAATTTCTAAAAATTTTTACCTGTGCGAAGCCGGGCGGACCGCTAGTATATTATAAATCTATTTGTGGATATATTTATCTTCGTTCATCTATTCATAATTTAATTATTATAACTTAGTCATAATCATTAGGTACCTAAATGTTACTTACTCCGTATGCAGTACTAATAGTATTATAATTATTTGCCTGTTACCTGTGAATGTCAAGAAGCGAGGAGAACGGCACGTGCCATGTACTGTACAAGTTATTTACTGAAGAGAATGAATGTAACGTATTTATCTCTTGCTATAAATATAAAAGGCGCTTCCTATGAGCGGCACTTTTCCATCAACGTTTTATTGCCTTCGTACTCGCAGTTCTAGGCAATAAATTGTTTAATGAATCCGAACAACACGCGCCGCGCCGCGCCCCGCCCCGCCCCGCCGGCCGCATCGTACGGAACACTCGCGCGGACACTCACAGGAATCTCTCTACTACTCGGTGGTACCTGTATCTGTGTATCTAATTTCTCTAAATTTTACATTTTATTTCGTTTCTTATTATATACCTCCCCTCCCCCTCCCCCTCCCCTCCCCCCTCCTCTCCCACTTCCTTCCGTGTAATGTGAGACATACATACATACAGTGAGGCAGACCTCCGTAGCGCGTGCTACGAGGCTACGAGGAGACGTGTCGCCAAACAAAATCATTTGCCTTCAATGCGCGTGCACTTAGACTTCGTTCAAACTCGCGGCGGCGGCGGCGGCGGCGGCGGCGGCGGCGGCGGCGGCGGCCTGTTACCTAATTTAATTTTAATTCCCTTTTTTTCTCGAGAGCGACAAATTGACTTGAATTGGACCTAATCACCGTCGCGTCGGAATTTAATTTCTGTCGAGAACATTTTTAAAAGTCGAACGGCTTGATTACTTTACTCTCCACCTTTTAACTCATTATGAAATATAAATTGTAATTCGGCACGGCCGCTCCGCGCCGCGTAGCCGACGCGCCGTCAACGTGCCGCCAACGCGCCGCCA
>OZ007522.1:15144157-15176157 GCA_963931895.1 Eupithecia pulchellata
CATTTAGAGTAAACCTCGCTGCCAGTTCTTTGAACGAGCGACTTTTATTAAATTAAACGTTTTCCTTACTACGAGGGAGAGATAAGTTTTGAGGATTTCAAATGGCTTCATTGATGTTCTTTTGTTTTACTTATTCTCTATTTTGTTTCCCGTTAAGTTAACTGTTTCCTTTTTCAGCTTCTTCTTTCCGGCGCATCACAGTATTTAGAGACATTGTGAACCGTATATTTTTTGACGATAAAAACATCAGATATTGTCTTACTTTTTCTGAGGAACATCCAGAATCATTTGCTTGGACGCGTCAGTTAGCGGAGTGCCTGACTCTGTCCGAGCTAGTTGCCTGATTGGGATGCTTAAATAATTAGTTATTGATAGAGTACCTAGCTACTGACTAATTGTATTTTTATTTGGAATTAAGTTGAATTGTGTACTTATTTAAATTTTATTATAATGTAACATAAATGTGACTAGTGTAATTGGAATTTCCGTAGGTACTAGTACAATAAATAAACACAAAAAAATCCTTCATTAACCTTCAGCCATTTTTTTTCTTTACATACATACATACATAATTGTATATCGTCTGGTGCGATGATTTGCATCCCTCGGTCGGTCCAGAGGATCGCGGCGGCAGGCACGAGTGTTTGTTTACAAATACTTCCTCAGAACAGAGCTGCCTATAGTTATCGGCACGCGGACGCATGCCGCGGGGCGCGCGCGGCCGCCCCTGGACCTATCTATAGTTTAATACAAGCTGTCCATGCACATAAAAAATGTGCAAATAAACTTCAATGTGTAGTATTTGATCTGTTATACTTTTAATAAAAATCCATACCTATATACAGGGTGGAATTTTGTAATGCCACCTGGAGGGAAAGTACTCTTAATACTGTAGTTAGAAAATTGTACTCAAAGAAAACATTCCTTTAATTTTGAAAAGAAAGAAAACTGCATTCAAAGATTTTCTAAAATTCGCTTGCCACACCCGGGAATCGAACCGACTAAAATCTGTAAAAATTACACCCTGTACTTTTATTGCATAGATCGTTAGGGTCAATAATAAGGATGAAATCTTTCTAACAAACTTAATAAATTAAATGAAAGGAAAAGCATGAAATCTTAAATTATTTTAATTATTTACAATAAAAAGTCAACTAACTAATTATTTGCTCGAAATGGGCTCCATTTTCTTGGATACACAAATTTATTCTTCTAACGAATTCATTTCTAGTAACTTTTAATAACGTGTTGTGGTGAATATTATAAATCGTATTCTGAACTTCAACTCTCAACTCGTTTACATTCGCATAAGATTTCATGTAAATTAGATTTTTTACATATCCCTACAAAAAAAAAAATTAAAGGTGTGAGATCTGGTGATCTCGCAAGCCATCTGATTGTGCCGTTGGTACCAATCCAGGTATTAAAATGATTATTAATGTAGGCAGTAGTGATTCTGCTACTACTGACACAAGTAAACAGTGATGGATCTTTAAGTTAAAGTGCTTAACTTGACCCATTCAATTTATAATTTAAGATTTCATGGTTTTCCTTTCATTTAATTTATTAAGTTTGTTAGAGAGATTTCATCCTTATTATTGACCCTAACGATCTATGCAATAAAAGTACAGGGTGTAATTTTTACAGATTTTAGTCGGTTCGATTCCCGGGTGTGGCAAGCGAATTTTAGAAAATCTTTGAATGCAGTTTTCCTTCTTTTCAAAATTAAAGGAATGTTTTCTTTGACTACAATTTTCTATCTACAGTATTAAGAGTACTTTCCCTCCAGGTGGCATTACAAAATTCCACCCTGTATAAGTCCTGTAGGTAAAGAATTTGAAAGCATTGGACATCTCTACGTGCAAACAGCATGCATTCTGTAAAGTGTCGATAATCTAAGAAACCTACGTGAGCTACGTGAGCAGACCATTCGACGACGATACTGTTACGGATCCACAGTGACGGTGACGGCTCCTGGCACAGTTGACTGAATATGAAAGCTATCTCAATGGATTCTAGGAAAACAACCAAACATCGCGTCTATGACTTTGAGTATTTAGGTTTATGAATATCGAATATCATAGACAATTTCATAATGAGTGAAAAACTATTCCTATTTTTTAACCCTCAACCATCTAACTTATTTTATTATTATTAAATGAAAAACGGATGGTAAACTTTACTATTTTAGGGTTTTGCCATCGGTTGCAAAACCCTTATGAAATCGCTTTGGGTCTGTTTTGTGTTTTGAATCCTTAATATCTCAGAAACTACTGCAGCTATTGACTTCAAATTTTAAATAATAATACATTTTGTGCGCCCGCACATATTTATAGAAAAATAAATGAAAATAAATGAAAAATAAAATGAAGATTTTCCATACAAATTTTGAAATCGAAATTTTAAATGGAACGTAGAAAGTCAAAAGTGGTATCAAATGAAAGGTACACGTTTGTAGATTTCAAAATAGTTTTTGAAATTTTGGTAGGTTTTATACTTTTTAAAATATTTTGAAAAGGATCTCCGAAGTAGAGCGATCGACGTGATATGTACCAAGTGTTTGTAGATATGGATCTATATTTTACAGGAAAAATATAGAGAAGTCTGTAAAAATAACAGTTTTTGAAATATGGTCAAAAAAAGGCGGGAAAAATTTCTGAAAGGCTGACTACCCCACTGAGTTGGATATCAAATGAAAGGTATTGGCTTGTACATTCCAATACAGTTTTTGAAATTTCGACAGATTTTACACTTTTTGATATATTTTGAAACAGGTCAAAAAATTGACCGGTACCCCCCCCCCCCCCTTATCTCCGAAGATTGCAGAGCGATCGATGTGATATGTACCAAGTGTTTGTAGATATCGATCTATATGTTACAGGAAAAATATAGAGAAGTCTGTAAAAATAATACTTTTTGAAATGAGGTCAAAAAAGGGCGGGAAAATTTTCTAAAGGGGTGACTCTGACTACCCCACCGAGTTGGGTATCAAATGAAAGAGATTGGTTTGTACATTTCAATACAGTTTTTGAAATATCGATACGTTTTATACTTTTCGAAATATTTTGAAAAAGGTCAAAAAATTTACCATCCCCCCCCCCCCCCCCCTTATCTCCGAAGATTGCAGAGTGATTGATGTAAAATGTACTAAGCGTTTGTAGATATAGATCTATATTTTACAGGAAAAATATAGAGAAGTCTGTAAATATAATACTTTTTGAAATATGGTCAAAAAACTAATTTTCATACAATGGGGGCTATTTCATTGAGAGTAATATCAAATCAAAGGTATGGATTTCGACAATTCAAAACAGGTTTTGAAAATCGTCTAAGTTTCATACTTAGTGAAATAGGTTGAAAAAAGCCGAAAAAAAATTGTAGGTACCAACCCACTTACCTACCCACTAATCTCTGTAGTAACTGTAATAGGAGTTCCACAGCGCACGAAAACCGGTTGTTCTCAAAATTTTTGAGAAGAGATAGGTATGTATCCTAGATAATCCACACAGTATCATTTACCCACAAGCTAAGCAAAGCTTGTGTTATTGGTATTACTACGATAGCTGTTATACTTAATAAAGTATAAGTATCACATTAGATGATTTATTTTTGTGTACTGAAAAGGACTAGAACACCCGAACAAATAATCTGAAGATCCTACAAATATTAGTCCCGAGGCAGGAATCAAACCTCCACCTCCTGCGTTGTAAGCCCACCGCGCCAAGAGGTTGTCATATACGTACCTACCCAAACGACAAAAGTTCAAAACCCTCGGCGCGCGCGCGAGTTAAGCCGCGTATAAATTAAGCGCGGCAAACCATCGAACATTGGTGCGCGCGGCGGCCGCGCTCTATGTAGACGGGACCGCCGCGCGCGGCGACGCGAACATTGCCGCGCTCGAACGTGCCGCGGGGCGATCCGCTCGCTGTCGGTTTTTTAGACCGCATCAAAGGAGCTTCGCGGTTTGTTCGTGATGGATCGCCTGCCGCGCGCGCCTGCCACGTCCAACTAAATTTATATCTACATATTGGCTCGCGCGGCAAATGAACGTCAACTCTGGTCGAACATTGGCTCGCGCGGCTGCCGCGCTTAATTTATACGCACCTTTACACTCGCACTTGTCGTACTTGTTTTATTCTAATAACGTTAAAAAGAACTCTTATACATATTAATAATCAGATAATTAATTTAAAGATTTGATTACAAAATCTAGACTTTATAAAAATCTGAAATCTGACAAGTAAAAGTAACTACATAAGTGAAACCTGATAAAATCACATAAAACTATTAATGGCACAATCAAATCACTTTTTTTATAAAATTACAATGGGTAAACAGTTATAATTTTTGACTATAATTTATGTACCTACATCTTTTGCGAACACTCAACGCAAATGGGAGTTTTACATTGAAAACACATGTCATATGGTTTGCGTTTTTTTTAGCATCACAGGTTGAGCAAGTCTTCCTGATCCCTAACTTGTCTATGTTATCAGTTGAGGACGTGCTAGGCTCTTGGTCCATCTTCAGTATGCGGTGAAGTGCCTTGAAGTTCTCGATCTAAACCGGGCTTGTTCACACGTCGTCGTTCCAAATAAGGTATTACAAGATCGTCAGCCAGTTGCTTCATGAAATTGAGCCTTCGCGCCTTCGTCTGAGCTTGGTTCATGTTACTTACGATGTATGAATTTGCACCAGAAATGTCCAGCATTCTATAAAATATCGTCATAGGCCATCGTTGGGTTCGTCGAAAAGTTGAGTAGATAGCACATTTCTGATCTAGCATATCTACGCCGCCTTTGGTCCTGTTATAAAACATAATCGTTTCCGGTTTCTGCGTGTTTGGATCAAGGGTTGGCGTGTGGTGCATACTGGATAGGACGAGCACTGATTTATTAGGTTTTGGTACATAAGACACCAAGGATGCTTCTAATGTGAACCCGAAAATTGACGATCCGCTTTCTCGATGACGGCTGCGGAGAAATTCCCAAGATATTTCGGCTTTTTCGTTCATCAGACATTATAAAGCTACAAAAACAAAAATAATTGATTTCATTAAAAAATTACGTACACTACCTAACGGCGGTCACCATGACCGCAAACAAAATAATTAATTTAACTTTTGAACGCGCGAATGTGTGCACGCACGGTGCGTACTGAGGATCGGGGGGGGGGGGGGGGGTAAAGTAGATGAACCTACAGACGCATAGCTCGCACAATAAAAATTCAAAAAACAAAAACCGCTGGAGTCAATGTGACCGCCGTTAGGTGGTTAAGGGTCTAACACAAAAGTCTTCATTGATCTCAAAACTATGGAATTGTTATTTTGACACGGTGCAGGTGGTGTCGAGGTAAGAAAGCAAAAAGTCACGCAACCGAGAAAAAAATCTTGTCTATAACTGTGCATAACGAACTGAACTCCTTGGTCGAAGGTCAAAGTGCAAGTCTAAAGCCGGACGCCGCCGGACCCTCGGAATAAATAGGTATTAAACATAAAATAATATTTTATTTAAGTAATATATCCTTCCTCGTTGTATGAACTCAGATCGTGCTAAGTTCAATTCGAATTAAATTAGCAGTTCGGCGTGATGCATACATAATCTTTCCTCGTAGTATGATCCCAAATCGTGCCAAGTTTCATTCCAATTCATTCAGTAGTTCCGGCGTGGTGCGCTTTGAAGAAACAGAGAAACATACTTGAATTAAAAAAATACAGTTTCGGTTTCTATAGGTACCTAACAATAATAGAGTACTCTCATAAAAATAATTATTAATAAAGATCTCCTATAGTTACCTTGAAACGAAAAGAAACTGTCCGCACAAAATCCATTTAGCACAATGTTGATCCAGACCGGCGCAGATATGACCGATGAGGCCATTTCGACCCTCGAGGACGAATCTTTAATGTTCTCACATTTTAGACGTACATTTTACCAATTGTGTGATAAATTCCATATTCATAGTTTATCTATCTATAGCATGAGGAAGTGTCCATATTTGTTTATTTCTAAAACTATCAGATCACTTGAATCTTTTATTTCTCAATTCTTCAATACACCGACCTGACAATCAACAATATTGTGGATTTTTCAAATGTGAAAATGAAATAGAACTCAACGATAGTAAACTAAAACCTCTATATCCCCTCTCAATTATAATCTACCTCACAATAAGAATTGGTAAAAAATTTACAAGTTTTTGTACAAAATAGGTGTGCTTGTTTTCCCGAAGCCTTTGTTAAAATATATCTGTTACATTTTCATTTCTGCTCACATATGTTACAATTACTTTTATTTTACAAATGAAATCTTTAATAAATTTGTATGTTTTGACCTCTCTCGAGTTCGAAGAAAAGCATTAATATCTTGTAACAATCCCTTTTAATAAGCTAACTCTGTACGAGCTCGAGCCGCAGCTATGTATTCAGCTCCTGCGGTGGTGAAGGCGACAACGTTTGGTTTTTACAGAATCACGCCAATAAGTGAACACTTCCGAACCACCGCGCTCTCCGCCCGTCGATCGCCGGCGCCGGCGCAGCGTCCGCAGGTCCCTGCTGCAGGCGACCGACTGCTTCATAGAAGAGACATTTTGTTTGCTTAAGATCACGTTTCGCTCCTTTCCACAGTGATGCAGCAAAAATCTACTCATGAAAGATACTGCAAAGAAAATTTCAGGTCTAGTGAAGTAGCTATGTAAGTTTAAAAGATAACCGATGAGTTCATGATATGGTATGTCCAAGCATCTTCATCGTCCGATGCGAAATTTACTTCCACTGGCATTTCCGCACCTTGGCAAACTGTCATGTTAAATTTATCAAGAAATCTGTTGATTGCGGATTCTTGAGAAATATATGTCGATTTTGTTGTTTTTCAAATACCTAATCCCAAATATGAACTTACCTCCCAAAGGTCTTTCATATTAAATTCAGTTTTCTAAAGAACATGTGCTATAATTAGATTTATTTACTTATTAAATACCTAGTCAATAATGCCATTCCCATGTCAAAAAGTACAATCTCAATACAACAGCATCAAATCATCGAGTAAGTACTACGTATCCAGTACAGGCGCCATAGGAGTGGAGACCGCGACTCGGTAAACATAGTGCAGGACGCCCTCGTGCCAGGTGGGTTGACGATTTGGGAAAGAGTGTTGGTAGATTCTGGATGTGACAAGCTGAAGACAGGGGAGGCGTAGGTCCAGCAGCGGACTGACATGATTGATGATGATGATGATGAGTAGGCAGTAATAGCAGACTCTTCGGACACTGTCGGAGCGATACGTCTTAGTGGATATGGATACACTAAACTATTTGATGTTGTGTTTCCAAGAAAATAAGTAATCTAAATGTATTAAATAACCAGGTATTTATATCTGTAGGTTAAAAAAAATATCTAATTAGTTGGCGAAATTGTTTTTGTTTTAGTGTACCTATAGTTAGCATAGTTTAAAGTCTCTACACACTGTTTTTGATCCCCAGATAGGACTCCAGCCAGTCGTAGGCTGGGCCCCTTAGACCGTTCATGTGCGCCATATGCAAGACTTTTAATTACAGACAAAATCAAAAGCTTTGCTCATGTTCATGATATGACAGATACAGGGCTTTTTTTAATCAATAGCATCCCTTTTTTTCTTGACCAAATTAGAAGTTGCCAGAGAGGTGCTTTTATTTTTGCGAAATACATTTTGCTCATCGCTGATTCAATGATTTTGTTTGTTTTTATAAAACTGTACAAACGTCTACAGATACATTGGTTTTCCATCTCTGTTGCATTGCCCTTTTTTAACAGGGGTTTTACTATAGAATATTTAAAATTGACCTTTATCTTAGCAGAGATTAATAACATTCATGTGTGAGCGGCCGGCGATGGAATTATACTTAGTGTAACGATGTCTGTACGAATGTTATCGTAAGCTATACTTATCAAGAATTAGAGCTTTTCAGAGAGCTAACAATCTTTTCTAGTTCATCAAATGACGTGAATTCTATTTACAATAGATACATTAATACAATTACAATTGGTGGAGTCATCTTTTACACTTACGTGATTATGCACAATTTCATTACCAATCAGTCAATTCATTACCATTACCCACTAATTTATAGATTTCACCATTTCTGAGCTTCAGAGCCTTTGTCACGCACAAGGATTTCGATATACATATTTCTGAAAGCGAAGAATACAGGCATACAATGTCAGAAGACACTAACAAGTTGAAGTTTACGAATAAGACAAGTAACTTCGTCTCATTTCCCTGTTTGAATCGTGTACTGAAAGCACTCAAATAACCTAATAATTTGTCTCACGCTGAAGTAACCTATCACGCTTGTCATGTCAACTCATATGTACAGACAGAAGCATTAATTGGTAACCCCCTCACAGAATATGTCATAGTTATCATTCAGTAGCATGTAGGTTCAAACCCGTGAAGATTTATATATTCATTTTAATTTACTTTATTTTTTATTTTTGTTTTTTTTTGTAAGTTTATTTAATTGTTTAAATAAAAAACAAATGTTTTTTCAACACCTACATTTCTTTTATCAGGAGTAACGATACTGAAATTTCGAGCCTGTATCACATGTAACTATGGTGTAGTGGTCAGTGTAACCGAGATTCTGTCACTGCACATCGTAATGATCGTCATCGAATCCTTGCAGTGGATGTTTTTGTTTTTTAACTACTACTTAATTTTAGTAATCTAATGACATTTATTCATGTGTAATAGTGAAGTTTTTGTCTATTAGTATGAATTTAAAGTAATTGATAAAATAAAACAATAATAATAATTTCAGGTAAACAATTTCGTTTATTTTTTTCAAAAATTTGCCTTAGATACAAACAAAAACACAAAAAATGTAATTAATTCTGACATGTTTTATTTTATTATTTAGCCTACTTACAAATAGCTTCTTATCCTGAAAAATAATATTCCATTTTCGATTTAGTGCTCGAGAATACACATGTTTTCATTAGATTTTCGTTTACTTTGTTAATCTAATGAATAAAACAATTTGGATCTCTTGTAAATCATGGAATACTAAATAATCAGGTAGTTTTGAAAGTAAATGAGGTCAAATGGAGTTTTTCTGACAATGTTAAAAGGTAAAATTACATTAGGGTTTAGTAGGTAGTGATATTTATCGTCCTTTATATTTAGTGATACATCGCTTAATAGCTTAAGGGCTAACGGATCGGATCTCAATTTAAAACCATTTGACCCCACATATTTTCTATCGGATTTAGGTCCGAACTTTTAGATGTCCAAGAAATAACAGTAATGTCTTCTAGAGATGAACAACCCTTGAGAAACTATCCGCGTACGATGCACTCCACAATTATCATGGACAAAATAAATTTGGGCTTCTGGATACGCGATCCGCGTAGTAACCTTCAACACTTTCAATTGCTCGTCATTCATGCGCCCAGTTATTTTTACTATTTCTCCAGGACCCATAGAGGATATCCATCTCCAAAACCTAAAAAGAAAAAAAATCAACTGTTATAATGTTTATTTAGTTCGTGTAAATACTAACTTGTTAAAAATATTATTATTATGATGAAATAATCAGAGATAAAGGTGTTCGAATTTGTTGAGAATTATCAGTATTATCACTTACCTAAAGTTATTCATGCCCTGCGGTGGAGTTCAGCAGACAGTCCTATTTTTGCTGCTCGATAATTGGGTAAGTATATCAGCTGCATGCAAATGCCTTCTGTTGATGTTGATATCAAATATTGTTGAGCAGTAGAACGAGTGGATGCAAAAGGCGAACTAGTCTGAATGTCAACAATATTATTGTGGCGACTTCACTTGATTTGTATACACTCCTGTTGTTTATCTGCCATTGCTTCTTACATTCACATCCCCACATTACACTTAAGCGCACGGTTTTTATCTGTAAAACAACAAATCAATACTTATATGAAGTTAAAGATAACAAGGTTTTACTAAAAAAATATGTTTTTGTTTCGTAACGATTATGACACAAGAATAATAAGTTGATAACTTACCGTAATTCAAAACGAGCAATCTCCTGATTACTCATTTGCTGTTCGAATAGCACCGCAATCTTAGTTCTCACAAAATTCTTAATTTGCATAATTTCCTTCAATATTCTTCAATTCATTTATGATTCAAACCAGTAAGTCAAGACTAGAAATGGAAATGGCTAGTGACCTTTTCATTGTTCATCATCACCATAATCATCACCAGCCTATAATAGTCCACTGCTTGACATAGGCCTCCCCTAATGAGCGCCATATGTGGCATAATTCATCATTTGGGGGTTATTGCCCATAATCCCCACGCTGGGCATGCGGGTTGGGATCGCAGTTCGGTGGAATTGTTCTACAGAGGGCGCTGCTGCCCGCCCCCGGTGTGTTTCCCTTAGTCGCCTCTTACGACACCCACGGGAAGAGTTGGGGTGGTGCAATTCTATCCCGGCACCACACGGTTTCATTGTTCACCAAGATTATATTTAAATCTACCCTCAAACACTTCTTTTTTTTCTTATCCAGTGTAAAGAGATCTCATAAATAAAAATCCGCTGTCGAACACTAATAACATAAAATTT
This sequence comes from Eupithecia pulchellata, assembly GCA_963931895.1. Lineage (NCBI taxonomy): Eukaryota > Metazoa > Arthropoda > Insecta > Lepidoptera > Geometridae > Eupithecia > Eupithecia pulchellata. The sequence goes on from OZ007522.1 coordinate 15,154,736, forward strand.
CGACGCGCTGATAACTGGTTCGTTGGTTTAGTTGGTTGGTGCGTGGTCAACTTGTCATGTGAGCGATTGGATGTCTGGTTCGATTCCCACTGGGTGTTACGTTTTTGTTTCTTAGTATTTGAGTAAAAGATTTGTAAATCGTACAGTGATTTGCAATGTAAACTTTAGCTATTAGGGGGGTTACCAATTAATGCTTCTGTCTGTACATAGATTAATTTTTGGCTTCAATATAATAATAATTTGTTGAGTGCTGTAAAAACAGCGTCTTTTACCTCTACGAATGACGAAATGCTGTTCTTAATTTTCTTAAATCACCAATTGAGGCCCGATTTCCATGAATGTTCAGTTATTTTAACATTTATATATTTTCACTCGGCATAAAAACGCAAATCAAAGAAAGCAAGGCAAAGAAAAGAATATAATCTACTGCAAACCACAATGCCTATGAACTTCTTACGTTTATTCGTTACTTCGCTTGAACCCGGTGGTGCATATCGTACCTACTACGGTGCAATAACGTCACTTATGCAAGGGATGTAATTTTTCAGGAGAGGCGTTTGAAAATTCAACTTCCTATTACAATAGATAGTTCGTCTCGACTAAAAAAATAAGATAATACCTAAACTACATCTATAAACGTTGTTTTAAAATAAAAGCAAACATCTCACTAATTACTATTTTAAAAATATACACGTTTAAAAATTACTACCCTCGCAGAAGTGACGATAAGACACTAGAAAATAATTAACCGGTCAATTATGTCAAAACAAATAAAACACGAAATCATACACCTAAAACAATATTTATTAAAGTAGCAAATAAGTATAACAAAATTTCTTAATTCTATAAAGTAACTTTTTTATTAATCAGACTTTTTTATAACAGATATCTTCTTACTATTAATTAGGCCAAGGTTTGTGTTCAATCAATGATTGGGTATGGTATTTGAGAATTATTATCATTACGCATTAATCAATAATTGTTTTACTTAATTATATCTAATAGAAATTTGATAAACGCTCTTAAAAAACTTTACGGGGAAATAACGTCACTACTACACAAGTGTCATTTAAGCTCCAAAAACATAAAAATAAATTGTCACAATTACCTTAGTAACGTTGTAGCTCCAGGAGACTGCTTCTCGTGCGGGGGCCCGCGCGCAACTGACCAATGAAACGTTGTTTCTCCTAGTGCCGTCCAGATTCGCGCCAAAACCATAACGACACTGGTGCCCTCAAGTGGACAGTATGCGTACCACACAAGTGACAATAACGCACCAAGTAAAGAGGTAGATTAGGTGTATTTTCTCATACTCAGTTCAGTTTTGGAAAAAATTGCATAAGTGACGTTATTGCACCGTAGGTACGATATTTTGATCTTATAATAATATATGTATTTAAAATAATTAATTATATCATCGATTGTTGCGGCGGTTTTTCCCCGGCCCACTGTTTCAATTAGCGAGCGTTGCCAGCCACGTGAATATGTTCTCCATATTCATGTCGCTGCTCCTCCGCGCCGGCGCCGGACCACTCCACCTGATGACTTAATTGAACAAGTAGTCACCGCCCCGCCCCGCCCCGCCCCGCCCCGCGCCCCGCGCCCGCCCCGGGCTGGCGTCTCGTGCGTACGTGCCCATGCATATAACACCAGCGCTGCTGTCTCTTATGTTGCTGAATTAGGCAGATGTTGTCTGACAAGTTCCGGCATTGATAGCTTGTTATACTTATTTATTTAAAAAATATTTTGTTTTTTTTTTCTCCATTTCGAACCAACAATTATAAATAATAGCTAAAAAGACATATTTTACGGAACCATAATGTAGTTTTAAAAGATTTTTTTTGTATGATTATTTTATTTAATTTTTCATGTAATGTGATTTGAGTGTTAAATAAATTCAAAGAGATTTATTTATTTTTAAGTAGGTATATTCCATGAAAGTTTCTAAAGCGAACCGAAACAAGTTACAGAGCTGTGTTGCCGGAAGGCTCTTCGCGGCCGACGTGAGGCGTCCGGTTCCGGGAGCGCCGCGCCGCCGCCGTCCGCGTCGCCTGGACCGGAAGTCCGGTTTCACTTATCCATACTCTCAGAAAGCGACGAGTCACGTTATACTCTACTGGTTATAAAAAAAAAACAAATACCGGATAGAACATTTTACAGCTATTACTCTTTTATCTATTTAACAACAGATAAAAGAGTGCGCCTACGTTTTAAACCAAGCCAGATGAACAGACTAACAGTGAGAACGTGGCGTGCAGCGAGGTGCAGTGTGCAGGTGTGCAGTGTGCAGGTGTGCAGGTGGAATGTGTCGCTAGATAGCTAATTGAGTAGGCTATGGTGTAAAGTTACTTTCCTTATGGTAAATCAAATTATTGTCTTTTATCTTCTCATTCTATTTTCCCTCTTTACATAATATGTACGAATGTAAGTGGAAGCGAACTGGCCATGGGTGTTTTTGCGCAGTATACAGGGTTCGAGAGGTTATTGTTCATCTACCTATAGATGAACAATAACCTCTTAAGCGCGACGTGGGTAGGTGAAGTTTTGTTCTATAACTTTGTCAAATTCTATTCTATTCTATTGACCATCTACCTATAACACTGTGTACATAGTTCGACGAGGCGCGTCAGATGGCTCTCAAAGCAAGAAATCTCAGTTTTTTGATAGTGACGGTAAAGTTGCGATATTATGTCGGTGTAGGTATGCACTAGCGAGCTACATAATAATTGTGCAAGAGAGGTACATGGGTGCAGCGCGCTGCGGGCGGCTGCGAGGGGCTGCGACTTGTGAAAGGCTCGAGTTCCGCGTTTTCATTATTCCGAGCAACTCATCAGCTAAGTGCTCCCGTCGCTCGTCGCTCGTCGCTCGTCGCTCGTCGCTCGTCGCTCGTCCCCGTCGCTCGTCGCTCGTCGCCCGTCAGGGTACCTGCGTGTTATTATTATTGTATTCTAGTTCTGCGTCAGCAGACCTCTGAAACACTTTCTTGTAACTATGTACCTAAGGTCGGCTGCGACGAACGACCTCCTTTCTTTTGATCACTGTCTCCGGACAAATGTTTAACAAATCAATCAATCAAATCGCTAGACCCCGTAGCACCGCGCGTAGCACGTGCTACGGAGCTCTACGCAAATGTATGTTTATCATAAATTCTTTATTGCACACACAAACAGTTAAATCATACATAATGTTTAGGAAAATAATGGACATGTACAAAGGCGAGCTTAACCCTATAAGAGTTTTCTTACAGCAAACCTACAGGTTGAGTTAAGAGTAAAAGTAATAGTATCGTTAGGGCGAAGGAAGTGGGAGAGGTGGGGAAAATGGGATAAGTCTAAAAAACATACAACGTGATATCCACAAGTCTCTCGACGCGACGACTTGTTCAAGAGAGATCGGGATTCTCGTGACGTGCAGGGCGAGCTAGCCGGACTACTTCATGATGTATTTATTCATCAGGTGCTTCCTTCCAGTTCTAATTATAGAGGTACAGGGTGATTGGAAGGTGCGTGCAGAGCTGGTGGGCGAAGGTAGTGGAAACTATTTGGAACCATTTAAGCCATAGTTGTCTTAGACGAAGTCTGACTATTTCTTTTTTACCACAACTTGTAAGATATCCGCTTAATTGATACCTCAAAAGAAAGAGTAATAACCAAACATGTTTTTAAAAAAGTTCGAACAAAAAAAGCACAAATCGTTTTTTTTTTAAACTTCAAAAATGGTTTTCGTAAGTCTTTGAAGATATTTTTGATACCTCAAAATAAGTCCAAGCTGAAGTGGTGTCAAAACAATCAGCAACAAATACAAATTTACATTTTAGCAGCACACCTCTTGAGTAAAGACTTTGGAAGTTTCTGGAAGCACACAAATAAATTAAACCCACGTGCTGTCATACATGTGAGCATGAATGGTGTTTGTGATCCAGTAGGCATAGCGAATATTTTCAAGGACCACTTTCAAGTCAGCCCATTAGAAAATGCATCCCCGCAGGTGCCCACTACTAGGAATTGTTCGAATACAGATGTACATGTTACAGAAAGAGGTGTTGAAATTGTAATTAAGGGTACCTATGAAGCGTGGTAAATCACCTGGGCACGATCGTCTCAGTAGAGAGCACCTTCAGTATGCAGGTCCTCATATACCTAGGGTTCTTGCCTTGCTTTTTAACCTGAGTTTTGGACATTCATATCTGCCTGTAGATCTAATGAAGACTGTCGTCGTGCCGGTTATTAGAAACAGGACGGGGGACGCCTTTGATAAGTCCAATTGTAGACCGATTTCTCTGGCGACTATTATTGCTAAAGTGTTGGACGGATTGCTTGATAAACACCTCAAGGCACACCTGCATTTGAATGATGCGCAGCTCGGTTTCCGACCCGGGCTGTCGACAGAATCCGCAATACGTCTACGAGTACGCCTGTTTCTTGGACTTGTCAAAGGCGTTTGACCTAGTTTCATTATAATACCTTGTGGGAAAAATTATTCTGTGACACAACCCTCCCAAATGAGCTTATATTATACTAGATTTTAAGCATTGGTATGAGAACCAAAGAAATGTGGTGCGCTGGGCGGGCTCGTTTTCTGAAGAGTACACTTAGATGTGGAGTGACGCAGGGGGGATAACATCCCCAAAGCTGTTTAACCTGACATAAATGGTCTAATTGAGGAACTCAACAGAAGTAATGTCGGATGCTCAATTAACGGTACCTACTATAGTTAACAAGATAAGCTATGCAGATGACATGGTTCTTTTCAGTCCCTCAATAAACGCTCTCAGACGGCTAGTTGATATTTGTGAACAATATGCAGAGGCTCGAGTGAACTTTAATAAATGAATGGCGGAGAACGCGCGCGCGGGCGGAACGGGGCTCGTGACGTCACCACGGTCTATACGGCCGCCCCGCGGTTGGCTTTTCAAAATGTTTAATATCTTCGCAACCAATGGACCGACGCCGTGTGGTGCCGGCTAGAATTGCACCACCCCAACTCTTCCCGCGGGTGTCGTAAGAGGCGACTAAGGGAAACACACCGAGGGCGGGCAGCAGCGCCCTCTGTAGAACAATTCCACCGAACTGCGATCCCCAACCCGCATGCGCAGCGTGGGGATTATGGGCAATAATCCCCAAATGATGAATAATGCCACATATGGCGCTCATTAGGGGAGGCCTATGTCCAGCAGTGGACTATATAGACTCATGTTGTTGCAATGGACCGATTTCAATGATTTAAAAAGTATCGTACCTAAACGAGTAAAAGGAACACCATTATATACATAACTAGCGGCCCGCCCCGGCTTCGCACCGGTATTAAACAAAAATTTCAGAAATTATACACACTAAAACGATGGGTTTCACAGTTTTCATACGGATCTTTACTTTTTTTAACAGCATTGGGGTTTTTAACATTGACTCGACCTTCCAAAACTGACACTGGCCGTAGAGAAAAAGCAAGCACCGTGCGCTATACAACCTCTTTTTCTATTCTGACGCGCCATAATAGAAAAAGAGGTTGAATATACAGCCCACGGTTCAATTATTGAATTTTTCATGCGGATCCCTAACTTTTTTGAAAATATTATATAGCCTATGTTCATCACGGAAAGTTAAGGATTCTAATGGTGAAAGAATTTTTTAACTCGGTCCAGTAGTTTCGGAGCCTATTCAATTCAAACAAACAAACAAACATACAAACAATCAAACCTTTCCTCTTTATAATATTAGTATAGATACATTCATTATCCGTTTTGGTACTCATTGTCACTAATAGTTTTAGTTTCAATTGTGGCATCATGAGTTACTGGGTTGTAAACCAACATCGGCCGCTCGCCCCAATAGTAACCCAGTAACCCAATAATTATAATTTTTTATTGTAATTTTTTGGGGTTATTCCCGCTCGTCCCCTCGCTTCGTCCCCTGAGGGGACCAGCGGGAAGTTTACTTCCCGCTCGTCCCCACATTCATATACGTGGGGACGAGTGGGAAGTAAACTTCCCGTTCGTCCCCCTTTTAGAATTGGTACCAAAATGGTTTACACACTAGAAGTGAATATTACTAAGTAAAAACAAAAAGCTTATACAAGGTGTAACAAAATATGTGTACTAAGCCGAAGGGGGAGGTTTCAGACCCCAATGGTGATCAGTTGTGAGGGGGAGAAAATTAAAAATTCCTATTTTAATTATCCTATTTTTTTTATTTTTTTTTCCTTTTTTATTTACTTATCCGGGTAACCTATACATACCTACTACCACTGCAGGTATTTATCTTCGTAGAGTTCAGCTATGGCGGAGCGGGAGACTACCTAATCTATCTATCTATCTATTATTTCATCATCATCATCATCATCATCAGCCTATGTTAGTCCACTGTTGGACATAGGCCTCCCCTAATGAGCGCCATAGCGCCCTGTCTTCGGCTTGTCGCATCCAGCATCTGCCAGCAGTCTTTCGCAGATCGTCATCCCACCTGGTCGGAGGGCGTCCTACACTACGTTTACCGAATCGCGGTCTCCACTCAAGAACACGTTTACCCCAGCGGTTATCGGTTCTTCGCGAAATATGGCCGGCCCACTGCCACTTCAGTTGGCTAATTCTCTGAGCTATGTCGATGACTTTAGTTCTCTGTCGGATGTATTCGTTACGAATCCTATCCTTCAGAGAAACTCCGAGCATAGCTCTTTCCATAGCGCGCTGAGCGACTTTGAACTGGTGGACCAACCCTATCGTGAGTGTCCACGTCTCAGCTCCGTAGGTCATGACTGGTAGGACGCACTGATTAAAAACTTTCGTTTTCAAACATTGCGGTATGGATGACGAGAAGACTCGACGTAGTTTTCCGAACGCTGCCCAGCCTAGCTGGATCCTCCTCTTGGCTTCCTTCTCGAAATTGTTTTTACCCAACTGCAAAATCTGCCCGAGGTAAGTGTACTCAGAAACAATTTCGAGAAGGTGGCCATGTACGATCACCGGTCTTGGATCAATGTGGGCATTGATCATGACTTTGGTTTTATCCAAATTCATGCCAAGACCGATACATCGGGAGGCTGAAGCTAGACTGTCCAGCATCCGGTTCAGCTCCTCTAGCGACTCCGCCATTAAGACTATGTCATCAGCGAATCGCAGGTGTGAGATGTAGTCGCCGTTTATGTTGATGCCCTTGTCTTTCCAGTCCAGCGTCTTAAACATATCTTCCAACGCGCTCGTGAACAGTTTCGGGGATATGACATCCCCCTGCCTCACTCCTCTGCGCAGTTGGATCGGTTTAGTCTGCTGGTCCTGTACTCGGACACTCATCGTAGCGGCTTCGTAAAGACATCTCAGCACCTCGATATAACGATAGTCTACTTGGCATCGCTGTAAGGATTGTAGAACAGCCCAGGTTTCAACGGAGTCAAAGGCCTTCTCATAGTCCACAAAAGCCAGACACAGGGGCTGATTATACTCTTCGGACTTCTGTATAATCTGCCTCACTGTGTGAATGTGGTCTATGGTACCATATCCTCCGCGAAACCCAGCCTGCTCCGGTGGCTGAAACTCGTCGAGTCTCCTGGCGAGACGGTTCGATATAACTCGTGAGAAAAGCTTATAGACGTGACTTAGGAGCGAGATGGGTCTATAATTTTTAAGAAGGGTTTTATCTCCCTTCTTAAAAAAGAGCACCACCAAACTCCCACTCCACGCCTTTGGAGTTCTCCCACTGTGAAGGACGGCGTTGAAGAGGCTCTGTAACTCCTGTATAACAGGGTATCCTCCAGCTTTCAAAAGCTCTGATGTTATTCCGTCCTCACCGGGGGCTTTTCCATTTTTAAGCTGCCTCAGAGCTAACACGATCTCGTCTTGACTGATGTCTGGCAGTTCGTCGGTATAGTGGCGTATCAAGGTGGCTCTAGAATCGTGGTCGTCTCGTTGGGAACGGGGAGCATGTGCAGCGTATAAACGGCCATAAAAGTCCTCTATCTCGGCCGATATCTCCGGCTTCGACAAAACGGTCCTTCCGTCGTGCGTTGAAAGCTTCGTCAGGTGGCTCCTTCCAAGCTGCTGAGTGAATACTTTGGACCCTCGGTTTCGCTCTATCGCCTCTTCAATGAGGCGTGTATTAGAGCTCCGAAGGTCGCGTCGTACCATCTTCGCAATTCGCTTGTTCAGGTCTGACCTCTCTGACGAAGTCGCTTGGGTGGTTTCCCGTCTTTTTGTCATCAGCCCAAGAGTCTCATCCGAGAGTTTGGACTTCTTACCAGTACGCTGCTTTTTGCAAAACTTGATGCCCTCGTCCCTCAGCGTTTCTACCAGATTGTGTAGGGTCTCGTCAGCGTCATCAGTGGGTTCCAAGGCAGCGAATCTATCCCCGAGAAGCTGCTGAAACTTCTCGGTGCCCGCCATGATTTGGATTGGGTTCGGTCGGAGCGTGGACTTCACCAGACGGTTTCTTTCAAGCTTCAAATTTATATTCAGAGAGCCTCGAAGGAGTCGGTGATCAGATCCGGTATTGAACCTGTTGATCACTGAGACATCTCTGAATATATGCTTGCTATCCGTCATGATGAAGTCGATCTCATTTTTTGTCACAGAATCGGGACTCCGCCATGTCCACTTCCTTTGGGGCTGTTTCTTAAAGAAAGAGTTCATTAAGAACAGCCCCTCTTTCTCAAGGAAGTTGACGAGCATTTGTCCCCTGTGATTTCGAACACCAAAACCATGCGGGCCTATTCGGGATTCGTTGCCAGTCTGGGTTCCCACCTTGCCGTTAAAGTCCCCCATAACAACGTTGAAGTGAGCCTTGGTGGTGTGATGTAAGGCTTTGGATATGTCTTCGTACATATCCTCCACTTCATCATCCGAGTGTGTCGAGGTCGGTGCGTAAACCTGAATGACCTTCAAGCTGTAGCGCTTAGACAGCCGAAGGATCAGGTACGCTACCCTGGTCGACACACTGGAGATTTCTTCGACGTTGTTAGAGAGGGCCTTATTGACGAGGAAACCTACGCCACCCTGGGATGTTTTATCACCCTCACGAAAGTAGAGAAAGATGGCCCGAGTCTAGGGTTACGGTGTCCTCTGGGGTGCTCCAGCACCCCTAGTAGTGTTCTAGGGTTAATATTATTTACCTGACGTAGTAGTATATTCAAATTTATCTAAAATGCATAGGAAATATGAGAAACTGCATATGCCACATTGTTAACCACTTAATCATCCAACTATTTTGTCGGATATGGAAGATCCAACATTATTATCTGAACTACAATTTCAAAATTTGGTCGGATATGGCACATCTCACAATATTGCCTGGAGTTTCACATTTCGTTTGTGTTGGATGTGTCACTAAAAACGTTATTAATTGTTATATTTTTTATTTTTTTTACTAAGTAGGTATCTCTAACGACATTATTTCGGGGACTTAGGCAATGGATAGATGACATCAATGACTTTGTTGACAGAACTTTTCACTTATAAACAGCTGTTAAATAAACCACATTACCTGACCACTTAGTAAGTACATGCTACATAATACACTCGAGAGCAATGAATCCGGGTCACTCAAAGAATCCAAAAAATCTCGGAAAGTAAGAATGCTAGGTTAATGCAATAAATTGTTCTCCGACGAATCAAAATTTATGCTCTACAAGCACGATGGAAGACACAGAGTGTATAGAAGACCAGGGGAAAGATTCAAGCAAGCATGCATCGAAGAAAAAGTAGCCTACGGTGGTGGGTCTGTACTTGTGTGGGCCGGAATTTCCTCTGAAAGTCGCACAGAGCTGGTGATCATAGAAAACGGCTCTTTAACTAGCGTAAGATATGTGGAAGAAATCCTCAACGAACACGTTGGTCCATTTATGGTCAATTTGGGTGAGGATGCTATATTTATGCATGACAATGCCCGACCTCATACAGGTAGGATTGTGAATGACTACCTTCAAGAGATGAACATTACTTGTATGGAGTGGCCAGCGCGCAGCCCGGATATCAACCCGATCGAGCATGCTTGGGACGAGCTAGGGAGATGCGTAAAACAACGAAACCCTCCCCCAATCACGCTTCCTGAGCTCAAAATTGCTCTCACAGAGGAATGGGGGAATATTCCCCAAAATCGTATAAGGAACTTGGTGTACAGCATGCCAAACCGCGTAAACGCAGTAATGGAAGCACGAGGAGGTAATACGAAGTATTGAAATTCAAGAAAATCGTCATAAAGTTCAAAAATTTCATGTTTCCTATTTTTGTTTTAAGGAGAGATCAGCAGTTTTTTTTCTTTATGTAATTTTGTGTAAATAAAATGTATGGTGACTCATATTTTTTTAACTTTCATTTAAGGAGTATTAAATTGTCTATTAAATACAATTTATTGCATTAACCTAGCATTCTTACTTTCCGAGATTTTTTGGATTCTTTGAGTGACCCGGATTCATTGCTCTCGAGTGTAGTTTGGGAAAAAAGTTTCTTCCCATTTTTGAAGAATATACAAAACATTTTTAATATAGTTCATTGTCATTTAACTATAGTATGTAGGTGAAGGCCGTGTGGTGCCGGCATAGAATAGACAGTGTAGTGCCGGCATATAATTTCACCACCCCCACTCTTCCCGAGGGCAGTGTAAGAGACACACCGGAGGGGGGCGGGCAGCAGTGCCTTCTGCAGAACAACTCCACCGAACTGTGATCCCCAACTCGCATGCCCAGCGTGAGGATTATGGCAATGACCTCTAACTGATTAATAATGCCATGTATGGCGCTCATTAGGGGAGGCCTATGTCCAGCAGTGGACTATTATAGGCTGGTGTTGTTGTTGCATGTAAGAAGCATTTAGTTCGATAACTTTTTGCCGTCTTAAAGGTAGGAACATGAACCCATTGCTATAGAAACTTAAGGGTTTCCCATCAAAATACCGCGACAAGTGGTTTTGGCAGTCCTCTCGTCATTTTAACCTGACACTGCCTAAAAAATTCTGAAGAGACATTCATGAAGAGAAATACAGGTAGATATAGGAAAGTGCAAGGTAAGGACTATACGGCGGATGCATTGACACTTCCCAGAGTCCCAGCCAAACTCTCTTAATTTTTGCTGAGTAGACTTGTGTAGTTCAGGAATGATGAACTAAAATGAATTAGTTCCCACTAGTGAACTAGTACGAACTATTCAGCATAACTCGTTCCTAATAGTACTCTAGTTCACTTGCTCTTCAGTCACGAAATCGCGGAACCACAATAATAAAAAGACCCTATATTTTCTATGTCATAAAGATTAAAATCTGATAACATGAAGAAAAAGAACTATTAACGAAGGAAAGAGATAGACAGCGCATAAATCCGCGGTACTAAAAGAGACGGAGATATGCATTTTGATCTCTAGTTCATTCAGTAGTATCATAATAGTACATGAACTAAAGAAAGATAGACAGCGCATAAATCCGCGGTACTAAAAGAGACGGAGATATGCATTTTGATCTCTAGTTCAGTAGTATCATACTAGTACATGTAGTACATGTACCATGGCCGTAGGGAGGGGGGGGGTTTTGGGGGTTCAAACCCCCCCCGAAATGTTGAGGCACCGTTAAAAATCAAACTTGAATAGGTAAAATTTTCTCGGATACGTACTCGTACGTGGAAAGTGCGGCTTACTTTAAATAGCTATTCTCTCTTAAAAACACAAAAATTTTTTCGTCTCATTTCGTCTCCGATTAACAACAGCGCGCTTTGAGTTGTCGGTGGCGGGTGAGGCGCGCTCGCGATCCGTGCCATGCGATTCCTATTATTCCTATTGTGTATCTACATACATTGTACTGTACGTAAGCACGCATCACTTACATATTTCTTTAAATTATTCTCATTTGAAAACTCAAACTTTTTTTCGACAAAATTCTTCTCTACATTTTAAATGAGCTGGGTGCACGCATCGCATTCATTTACGGCCGATTCCAGCTAGGCAGGCAGATCACGACATAACTTTTAATTTTATAAATCAATAGACCTATTTTCTTGTCGTTCCGTTATTTAATTGCTTTCTCCGTTTACAGTCATGTATTTATTTATAACATACTTTTCTAAACTATTCGGTAACGGCCGAAAAGGTCACAAAAAATTTCGCGGCTCGCTCCGCTCGCCGTTAATTCGGAATTATTCTAAGCTTTTCAACAACCTTGCGAAAATGCCACAATTTCTCAATAATTTTCAGCGGCCGCAAACACAACAAAATATCGGCGGTCACTCCACCAACTGTTATAATTTTGGCTCTAAAAGTTTCAGGGTTCGCTAATCATAATCTTTTGTCACTCTTGATTCTATTTTATAGATCATCCGAAAGGTCGCACAAAAAAATTGTGGCTCGCTTCGCTCGCCGTTCATTCTGTAGCCTTTTGGTCAGTTTTATCAGCCTGCCGAAAATGTGTGCAAAAATATAAAATATTATGAAAATATGCAAAAAAATTGGCGGCTCGCTTCGCTCGCCGATCATTCTGTAGCCTTTCAGTCAGTTTTATCAGCCTACCGAAAATTTGTGAAAAAATATAAAATATTATGAAAATATGTAAAAAATTTGGCGGCTCGCTTCGCTCGCCGATCATTCTTTAGCCATTTAGTCATTTTTATCAGCCTGCCGAAAATATGTTAAAAAATTGGCGGCTGGCTTCGCTCGCCATTCTTTCATAATAATGTGAATTGTTATACCTACCCCTTAACTAATACTACTAACTTTTTTGTCACCCGAAAATGACACTCGAAGTTATTTATTTTTTGTATTTCTCACATTTTTTTCTTTGTATACATCGCCGTTACCCATGGTTATTATTTTTATATTAATTATTTTTGGAAAGTGCTTGGTTGAAAGCCACTCCGGGTACTAGCATAAATAGCATAAGTACTTATGCTTTATATATGTACATAAATAAAGATGTTGCATGTTGTCTCGGGCAGGTCTAAGGCTCGACCCCCCCCGAATAGTATTTCTGGCTACGGCCCTGACATGTACTAAAGGAAACATGTAGTGACCGATTGAATTGCAAAACAAAGACATACAGCGATAATCCGGTCCCTGCCCGTGGTCCACCTACATAGTACACCTGGCTGTACCAGGGGCATTTTTTTCTTCCCGTGGTCCACCTCAAGATAACTGGGTGTTCCACGGGAAAAAAAAACTTTCCATGGTCCACCTTAGTTCACCTGGCTGTACCAGGGGCATTTTTTTCTTTCCGTGGTCCACCTGTATTTTGGGTATACAAACTTTACATTACCTACCTACTTAAACAAACTTTTTACATTATTTTTTCCTTTTTTTCGTACTGACAGACAATGTCTATCACACGTCATGGTGAATCGTAGGTCTCAGAAAAACGATTGTCTATGGAAGTGCCCTAAGCATGTACTTTCCTTGGATACCTATGTAAACAAATCGGTAGAACAACATGGCGGATTAGGGATGTTCACTTGTTCGTCTAGTCGATAACATTATATCGATGGACGAGCTTGTCTTTTTAATCGACATCAAAAAAGGAAATGTTCTATGTTCAACTGTATATTTTTTTTGTATCAATGAGGGCTACCGTTTTTGTACTCACCAGTTAGCGCCACTGTAAAGTAAGGTCAGAACGAACTTACTTATAGGCGACGGGAAAATATATTTACATTTTTCAGCGATTCAGCGACCCGCCCCGGCTTTGCACGGAAACCTCTTAAATTGTCAGTGTTCCTCTACTATATTATGCATGTATTATAGGTACATGTAAACCTACCTCTTGAATCACTCTATCTATTTAAAACAACCGCATCCAAATCCGTTGCGTAGTTTTAATGATTTAAGCATACATAGGGAAGGACAGACAGACAGCGGGATGCGACTTTGTTTTATACTATGTTATGAAGAGCGCATTTCTGAGGTGATCCCATTGGAATCAAGTCAGGATCTGATGGTGGGATCCCGGAGAAATCGAAGGAAACCCTCATTTTCGGAATTGGAGCTGGATCCGAGAGTTTACTGGAGGTGAAGCAGGAGCAGGATATGTAATAAAACACTGTTTTAACTGAATTGATCGCGTATATTTTGTATTTTGTTATAGCCTGACGTTTTGGAGGCTTTTCTGATTTGAATGCACTGTCTTCAAAGTGCAATGTGCACACATGAATGTCATGAGTTCCTGGCCGGATAATTTCTAAGCCAATATTTTCTTACGATTCCCTCCGCCGGCTTTCGTTTCTTGGTAAACTAAAACAAGAAAAAATACGTAACTTATAAAGGTCAACACATCATCAGTGGTTTTGTGTCCGGTGGTCTTGTGTGGAGAGGTTCAAGTCCGATGGACTTGCACCTCTAAGGTCAACACGGGGCAGTGTGTCATATTTTTGTCAAAGTTTATTTTGAATCTAAAAATGGTTTTCAAATGGTTTTCGTAATAAAAAAGTCCTCTACACTTGCCCAATAGTTACACTTAGGTACCCATACTGATCTTACCTAATTTATCGATAACGTTCGATGTTCGATGATGTTCAACACTAGCACCGGTTTTTATGTCTGCGATGTGAATGAAATATTGAGAATATTGCGGGTTTCTACAGCTCACAATAAAGATGATTCAAAATAATAGGTTTTTACACACTTTATATCACAATACAATGTACAATAGACACCAATTTAACGAAATGTTAGCCACTTACCGGTGTAAGGTTAGATTCGGCCTGTTTTTGCTTTGGCATAGGCCTCAGCCTGCTACAGAACATTTCATGGTACCTCTTCTATATGATTTTCAATTTATATTACAGTTTTGCTCAATAAATAAGTCGAAAACACGGGCAAAACATAAAAATCTCACAATGACTTCTCCTGACATGTAAACAAACCCGTTGAATGGAATGGGCATCCGTGACAATGAAACCAGGAAGAGGGCGCTGATAAAAAGAGTGTGTATTGATTTTTCCTAACGTTAAACCACTGTTGTGAGAAAGAGACTGGTAGTCCAATATTGCTTCCGTGTCAAATTCGACAATTACAACAATTCCATATGATCGTTTTTCAGAGATCGTAGGTACATTATTTTTCTGTTTTCTATATCGTATTTCGTCTATGTAATTTCGTATTTTTTATTATAACGACAGAAAATGAATTGCGAAGAAGATGTTACATTCATTAAAAGAAAAGGAGGTACCGTCCTCCTACATAATGGTTTCCAATTTTACAAAGTAAAAGATTTTAAAAACGGCTCAAGTTTGTGGCGATGTTCCACTTATAAAAAAGACAATTGCAGAGGAAACATAATCATCAAGGTGCGTTTTTATTTAATATATCAGCAATCACGGTCGGTACTTCTACTAAAAATATAATCACGTATCTACCACCATCAGTCCGATCGAAGTAAACCGTATTATAATCCTTATTCCTTTATGCAACAAACATTTCAAATAGTAGGTACGTGTATCAGTTTTTCTTGACTGTATTAAGGTATTTTGACGTGATAACGTCTATTAAATCGATGAACATGGGTAGCATGTTCAATAAGATGTCGCGTTGTGGACGAGGTTGTCATGAACAACGACTGAAGCACGGAAGATTAAAGTTCTAATTTCGTCTAATAGATAGCGTTCTTAGCTAGAATGAATTTGTATGTAAAATAAATCAAGTACGGGTAAATGACGTTATCACGTAAAGTTATCGTTCCTAAACCGACTTTAGAGACAACCATTTTTTTATTATGTACGTAGGTTAACATAAGAAAATTACCTCTAGGGTATAATTTTTTAACATAAACTATTTTGTTTTAGGACAATCGTATGATAAAGAGTAGAGACCACTCTTGCTCACCCAATTTAGCTAAAAACCTTATTGCAAAAGAATTTGAACGATTAAAGGAAAGCGTCAAAGATGGTATTGACTCGGTACCCCAACTGTATAATGAAATGGTGTCAACAATTCAAACAAGCACTTTCGATATGGTAGCCGATGTACCGTCATTAACTAGCTGCCAGCATAGTTTATATTCCGCCAGGAATAAATCATTAGGTATCAAAAAATCTGTATACAAAAACTTCAATGAAGTTTGCGTGCCGTCTAAGTTTACTGATTTTATACTAGCTGATTATAATAATCACGATGGATCACGCATAATCGTTTTTTGTTCTCAAGTCAATAGAGAAAAACTTTCAGAAGTTGTCGAATACTTCGCCGATGCTACCTTTGATACATGTCCACCGCCATTTTATCAATTGTATACTATTCATGGCGATGTGGGAAGTACTATAACCGCAACAAAAACCGTGCCATTGATTTACGCGTTAATGCCTAATAAAAAACAAGACACGTATAAAATTGTCTTTGAATTAATTAAGGCACAGCTACCCGGTTTTAAACCATGTAAACTACACTGCGACTATGAGATAGCCGCTATTAACGCTGCACTAGAAGCCTTTCCAGGAGTTATGCTGGTTGGATGTTATTATCACTGGTGTAAGGCAATATGGAAAAAGTCCAAAAAATTAAGCCTTAAAAGTAAAACAGAAAAAAGATTAACTGGGCTTATTTCGGCTTTGCCACTTTTACCCAAAGAATACATTACAGAAGGTCGAGAGTATATACAAATGGAAAGCTTACATAAACCAAAAATGGTAAAGTTTTTAAAATACATTGACAGCTTTTGGATGACAAAGAACTTCATTGACATTTTATGCGTCTTTGGCCAGAGACATCGCACGAACAACGTAACAGAATCTTACCACTCACAATTAGGTAAAAAAATAAGAAAATATGAAATCACTGTCACACGCCTGCTAACAGTGCTAAAGGCGCTTGAAAGCAAGTCTTTTATAAAACAAAGGAAAAGGATTTATACGGATAACGATGATGACATACTATTTGTACAAATGCAATTAATTAACAAAGAAATTTCCACAGGAGTGGCGTTGGAAAAATTGCGTTAAGGACATTTAAGTATATTTTTAGTTTGCAAAAGGGCGTTTTAAGTTTTTTTATCTTTAGATATGTTAAGTTAGCAAACAAGTAAAGATGTTGGTTATTATATTTTTGTGTTTGAATCATGTAATCAACAACAATATTTCTTACTACTGCACTACCTCTGTTAGTAATCATCGGATGCAAGATCGGTCGGTAAATCCAAGATTCAAATAATAATCAAATAAATCCAAGATTCATAAGAATAATCCAAGTCATAGAAAACGGGCTTTTTCGGTCAAAATTGTCAATAAATATTGAATTGACAGTACATTCATTGTCAATTTTGACCGAAACATTTTCCATGATTATCTTGCATTTGAGGCAGTTTCTGCTACACCTGATAGAAATTATTAAGTATTCTCTAGGTGAACCACGGGCAATACATTTTTAAAACCAAGTACGTAGGTGAACAACGGAAAGAAAAAAATTCCCGTGGAACACCCAGTTATCTTGAGGTGGACCACGGGAAGAAAAAAATGCCCCTGGTACAGCCAGGTGTACTATGTAGGTGGACCACGGGCAGGGACCGCGATAATCCACTGTAGTGCAAAAGAGATGGAGATATAATTCGTTCTTTACAACTCGACCAAGCTAAGTTTGCTCCTCGCGGGCGGGGCGCCGCATTCCAGCGAGGTGCAAACTTAGTTTGGTCGAAGTATACGTCTAACATTATTAAAATGCTGCAAAATTTTAGTACAAAAACACGGCATTAGGTAAATCAAATCAATTTTAAGGTTACTTATGTATATGGTTTGTTTACGAATATTTCGCATCGAATTTGGCTGGACTTATAATATTTGCAATAATACCTAGATATAAGTACCTAAGTAATTTATTTAGCTTGATAAAGGTAGGTACAATAGATGATTTGTATGACACAAAAATGTTGGTGAGCGAGGTACTAAATGTACTAATAGAACTAGAAGTCCGAAGTAATACATTAATGCAAATGTACTAGTACGGAGCGATCCTGTCACTGACCGAGCAAGAACAAGCCTATTGCTGAGTGGCTAAAACCACTCCCCGATTCTGTTGATTAATTCCGGCCGCTGTCCCTCAACTTCTTGCTTTAATCTCGTCAGCTGTTTGCATTAGAGTTCAGAATCGATGGTTCTGCCTGGTGGTAACTCTCATAATGAATAATGTCCTTCCGATCCCACCACACACACAGCATCACCTTGATGCGAGTTAACCCGGGTTTCGCCACAGTCTTTGCTGCCTGATCGGCCTTAAACCACAACCTTTTTCGCACGTTCTTGTCGTACGTGATCCACTTTTTATCACCAGTTATAAGCTTCCTCGAAAATGGTTCGGTTTCATTACGTCGTAATTAAGAATCTACTCTCACAGACACTGCACTAGGTCCTTTTTTTGCGGCTTGCGTTGCATTTTTTTGTGTAGTAAAATTTTAATAGGTATCGTATTTCTTTATTAGATTCACTCATCTTGAAAGTACGAAAAACAAATAAAAATCAGACATTCTCCTAATTTGAATTTGGAATTATCTTCAAATTTTAATTAAACTTTTAATGATACCAAAATCAGCAAGATACAAATATTATAGCCAAGGAGATTTTATTACAAGTTCATACATACTATAATGCGAAAATACTTTTTTCCAAACCTATTATTTTAACATTCCAGAAATTAAGAAGTCATTGTTTAGTAGGTTATGAAATTCACTCCGTTATTGGAAATCTTTATAGAAATCTAGAGTTTCATAAGATAAAAACTAAGTAGCGTCGATTATGAATCAACACAACACAAGTAGAGTTGAATCAACAAAACAAACCAAAGAAACCATCCTGCCATAGTACATTTGAGATCATAATCATTTCATAAAAAAGTATGTTCATTAATTTAATGTACTAACATTTAATATAACATGCATAGACTAGGCTATAGTAGAATATATATTACAAAATGATTACAAAGGACGTACAGTAGTACGTACGTTAGTAGGAACAATAACAAAGAATGCAAGTGGAAAATCTCTCATCTATAAAAATAAGTAACAAAGCTAAATTTTAATCACTACCATTTATGGCACATGGTAAGATTTACCTAATATTTCGTAGTACAGTTGCTTCGATACTAATTTAGAATAAGTTTTGCGTTTCTTTGATCGCTCTACTGTCACGTGCACACTGTCTCCCTCCTTTAGTGTGTGACCTTTTTCTAGAAAACGATGGATCCATAGTCACTCCGAGCGGTTTTGCTACATATAAGTAGAGTGAAACCATGGACCCCTCTTTTTCGTCCGGTTTACAAATTATTCATACAACCACACTTTTGGTAGCTCCGCTTCAAATCCAGCAAGAAGTCCCCTCTTTTCACGGAGAATAGGGGACTTCTTGAGGAGATTCTCCTAAAATATTAACATAGCAAGCCAGAGCAGATAGAATTTTGGTCTAGCTATTGTGTTTATTGAGTAAAAGTAGTACATCCGACACTAAAAATTAAAAATAAACAGGTAACAAAGTCAGTAGTACCTTATCCGACAAGATACAATCAAACACACAGCAAGCAATAATGTAGTTAGTGGTACATCCTACAAAACTATTTATCAAATTAACATGAAACAAAGTCGGTAGTACCATATCCGACAAAATTTAACCACATCCCAGCAAGTAACAATGTCGTATGTGACACATCCAACACAGAAATCTAAATAGAAAACCATGAACATTGTTGTATCTGTCATATACGACATTATTGTCCGTTCAGAGTAGTTTTGAACATTATCTAGAAAAATATTAATTAATTCCGCTTATCGTAACCTATAAATAATTAAATTTAGGACCCTATGAGTCTAAAATTCGTCTCGACCTCGATATAGCAAGAATATTGAATTTATCATTTAAATTGTCTAAATAATATTACGGGTTAAAAATTAAACCGACGCGTGCGCTCCTCCCGCTAACATTGTCGGAAGTGGCAGATCCCCGCGCCGTGCGCGCCTCTTTCGCCCCGTAACAAAGTCGCAATGCACTATGCGACAATATTAGTTGGGCGCACTAAACACATACTACTTTTTCATCGTAGAAAAACAGAGATGGTTGGTTTTAGAGATTTAATAATTTAAGGGAGCATTTATAGACTTATTTTAAAGCCTTTTATGCAATAAAACGAAAATCGCAAAAATGTAGATCCGACAATGTTAATTGCTGCAGTCGATATGTGTCCCAATCAGAGTGCACGATTCTAATTTGTACGCCATTATTTCTCTTTTCATCTTGTAACTCTGAAATTTGACTGCTAGCATCAACGATTGCTGCGATTATTAACAAGATCCGTCAATCCGTTCGACTCGCACTTGACGGATCCTCTCACCGAGGGTTTTGAACTTTCGTCGGTTGTATTATACATAATTTATATTATGTGTATGGTATGTTATACAAACCTAACTAACTATGTAACCTAATTAAGTATTGTTACAGGGTGTTACAGGGGGCAAGTGTATGGTTCCTTAAGGGCAGTTACCGTTTCCTTTGTAGTTAGAAGGTCGCGGCAGTCCTTTGCCTCTGTACCTACAGGTGAACAAATGTATGTATAATAATTTTAAATTGAATAGCTGCAGTACGTAGTTGCTGAGATATTAAAGATGTAATGGGTAGTTCATCAGCGCTCCAGTTCCATTGTTCTCACAATTTCAAAGTTCATACTCAATGTATTCCACTGCACTCTAAGAAGTTTAAGGTTATAAGAATATTGGATCAGTGAATTCCACCGCGCTCCAAAAAAAGGCGGGAATCAAACCGCAACCTCCTGCGTCGTAAGCGGACCTTGGCCCACCGCGCCAAGAGGTCGATGTAGTATCTACCTGATAGTGATATCACACATAACATAAAAAAACTAAACGTAAATAAAGACGTAAATAGAATATGATAGCTAAAAAAATATACAGTAGGTAACTATGTACCTTTTATGTGATATATATGTAGATCATTGACATGTTTGATAAATAGGAAAACTTTACTTCAGCTACCCAACTTCATGAGGAAAATTTAATTCTCTACCGAACCCTTTTTTCGTATATCGCATGTACGCGTGAGACCACAGAACTCTGTACTCCTGGGACATGCAATCATATGGTTTTCCACCTTAATTAATAAATAAATAAACATTCGGTACTTAATATAATAATTATGTGAACGACAACACTGTAGATGTAGGAACCGCGGCTCTTCCCGGGTCGCTGATACACAAGTCAGCTTCAGGAACAATAATTACATTATATAGAACTACGACTTATAATGATGTTACTGAGTCGGTTTGTCTGGCTGCCGCCGATGCACTGAGCTCGCGGCGGCGGCCGGTCGACACACTGCTGATGATGCTAATGTTACCTACGTGAGCGACCGCATCGAACAGTGGATGTTAACCAGCCGGTCCTGGCCTCAGCCGCCGCCGTCTGAGTGGAGTCACATGAGGTGCTCAGGATGTAGACCCGGAGGAGGAGTCTAATTAAAGGCGTAGGTAATAACGAGGCAACCCCCTCTCGG
>OZ007523.1:0-41438 GCA_963931895.1 Eupithecia pulchellata
AAAGCTATTGCTTTTTATAAGGTAGTATCAAGAGCAGCACGGGCACAATGGGGTCTTAATTCTGATATTCTGAGGCTGATATATATTGCTGTGGTGGAGCCTACCATTCTTTACTCCGCCAGTTGCTGGGCGAACGTCTCAGATAGGGTTTATGCTGAAAATACCTTAAATAGCCTAACTAGATCCTTTGCTATTAAAATAAGTAAAGCTCACCGCACTGTTTCTTTGGTTTCAAGTGTCCTGCTGTCTAGACTGCTGCCTCTGAGTATGAGGTTAAAAGAAAACGCCCTTATCTATAGAGCTAAAAGAGGAGAACCACTGGCTGGGTTGCCGGGACGAATTATGGAACAGAGAAAAAGTCTATTCTCACTACCTCACCCTGCTGAGAGAAAGCACTTAAAGTTTGGGCTCATTGAATCCCAGGAGGAGGCGCTGAGCCTGGGAAACGATGAGCTCGTACTTTATACCGATGGTAGTAAGCTTGAGGGTAGGGTAGGTGGTGCAGTTACCTGTTGGTCTAGAGGGCGGGAGGTCCGTCATACCAGATTTCGCCTTGAGAACTTCTGCAGTGTGTTCCAGGCAGAACTCTGTGCGATACTCCGGGCACTTCAGTTGGTTGAGGGTAGAAGGGAGGCTACTTTCTGCATAGCAAGTGACTCCAGATCGAGCCTTGAAGCATTAAGTGATCCCAACTCACTTCATCCTTTGGTGGCTGAAATTAAAGAACATATTTCAAGGCTTGATCAAGAAGGAAAAGAAATCACTTTATACTGGGTAAAGGCACACTGCGGAATTGAGGGCAACGAGAGGGCTGACGAGTTGGCTAAACAGGCAGCCATTGGTGACAGAAGACAGCCATTTTACGACAAATACCCTCTGTCCTATGCCAAGTGGTTGGTCAGGACAGATAGTATTAATGACTGGCAACACATGTATAATACATCTCAGGCTGGTAAGACAACAAAATTATTTTTCAGAAATGTATCTTTAGCTCATCAAACTTTGAAGAAAATAAGTTTAGATAATTATTATGCACAAATTTTTACTGGTCACGGTGGCTTTAATTCGTATTTATTTAGGTTCAAATTAACAGACTCACCTCTGTGCTCATGTGGTGAAGAGTTAAGCCAGTCTGTGCAACACCTACTGTTGGAATGTTCGCGGTTCGGATTGCTAAGATATGACTGTGAATGCGCTATGGATTTTGATATAAGTGTTGAAACTTTGGAACAATTGATTATAGACAATAATCGTAGGCCTAAGTTTCTATCGTTTGCAAGGACGATTCTCCGCATAATTGGCAGAGAGAATGGGTCTTTCTTGGATGGGAAATAGAAATAAAATAATTTATTTATTTTTATACATTTCTATTTTTATACTTTATATTTATATTTTTTCCCCTCTCTGTGCCTTCTCCATCCATGACTTCTAGTTTAATATTAGAAATTATAAAATTAAGAACCTTAATATGAAAAATATAATTTTGTCAAAACGTAAAATTGATTTAAAGTTTTGTTGAAACAAAACTCATATCAATCTTGTTAAACTTATTAAAGTGGTTATGAATTATTAAAGATATAACTATTATAATTTATTTTTCCACAATCGTTTAGAGTGGTATTTAATATTTATTTTTTTTTTTTTACATTACCACAACCATTATAATGTTATTAATTGATTTTAATATTGTATGATTGTACTGAATAATTTTATAATGAAATTTAAGATGTTCCTATATATAAGACAAAAATAAATAGATAGAATCTAAAATGAATCAAAATCAAAATAAAATTTTTAGTCTGAATTGGCCATTATTTTCTGCGATAAAGGCCAATTTTATGTAATTTATATAAATTTGATTGGTTTTTATATTATTTTCTTTTTGTACTAGCTTATTGGCACTCTTTGATTACAGTTCTGGGTAATTAATAGAATGTGCCATTGCTCGATTGTAATAATTAAATTATGTATGCTATTCCATAGAAACTAATTACAATTATATTGCTCATATAGGTAAATTTTAACCTATTTTCTGAATCAATCATGGATAAATTTTCAAACTGCTGTTTTTAAAACTTTTTATGTAATCGATATATCTAATGTATATAAGTAAAGTTATCCTCTTAAGATTATAATATGACTGTTAATGTAGAATATCTTAATTAAGAGAGTTAAAATTATATAAAAAGAAACACCTTAAATTGTAAACAGACAAAAAAAAAGAGGAAAAGAAAAGGAAAACAAAAAAAAATATAATCTAATTGAACTGATGAAAATGAATAAAAGAAAAGGAAAAGAAAGTGAAATAAGGAAAAAAAATAATAAGAAAAAAAAAATATAATATAAAAAAAATATGAAATTATGCATGAAAATATGTACTAAGTTATATATGTAACTTAAACTTAAAAATTTTATTGAACTAAGATTATAAAGAAAGCAAACAAAATTAAATATTTGTAATTTGATACACAATGATATGTAAAAGTGCAGTCTAAGTTTTGTTTGTTATAGTGTATAGTTTTAAGAAAAATATATATATATATATTATGTATATTATTTATCTACTATAATCATGTGCATGTTAAAATTAATTCTCTATCTCTTCTGAACTCTAAAACTGTTCATAATGATGTTGCATTTAACAGCAACAGGTTCACACAGTCTAAAAAATCAAAAGCAGTCTAGCGTACTCTCTTATTCCCTGATAAGTAGAGTCAACTAGATTGCAACATTAAAAAAAAAAAAAAAAACCTAACCTAACCTAACCTAACCTAACCTAACCTAACCTAACCTAACCTAACCTAACCTAACCTAACCTAACCTAACCTAACCTAACCTAACCTAACCTAACCTAACCTAACCTAACCTAACCTAACCTAACCTAACCTAACCTAACCTAACCTAACCTAACATAACCTAACCTAACCTAACCTAACCTAACCTAACCTAACCTAACCTAACCTAACCTAACCCATTCGCGCTCCAAACGCCGTCGGAAGCGCCACGAAAACAATTCGCTCCGCAGCAAAAAATTCACGAAAAATAGTAAAAGTGCACCTTAATACCCGAGTGATACATCAAAAGAAGCGTCTTGTCACGACGTACACAGGGGTGAAAATTGTGCAGTGATCAGTGAATTTTTCGCGGAAAAAACCGCAAAAAACCAGTTTTACTAAACAAAAAGTGAAATTTCTCGAGTTCTGCAGCGACGACCCACACTTTTTATTTATTCACCTGGAGGCACCTTTGAAGAGCTACACTTTGGCACCATTCGGCGATTTTTCCGGTGCTTGGTCACGGAGAAAAAGCCAAAAAAACAACTTCCACGTGGCCACGAGGTCAGTGACCCGAGGCCCTGCGGCGCCATTTGACATCAGTCATCTACGAGGAGTATCAAGAGGACCCCGGAGGCACTTTCACATCATCCAAAAGTTAAGTGGCAGCTTCAGTGCAAGGACTTTTATTTGTGTGCAGTTGAACTTTATTTTCTAAAATTTATTTCTTAAAATCTACAGCGGAGACCTATATATATTTGTTGTTTAAATTGTAGTCCTATAGCTATTGCACATATAGTAAAAAATTTAGGCACTGTTTATACTAAAAAATTCTGAAATATCGATTTATTTATATGTAGACAAACCGCAAAAAGGACAAATTCCCTTGTTTCTCCGAATTGGGTAGAGATATCAAGTTTTTAACGTCAGTTTGTGTATCTAACTACGTTAGATACTCAAGCATACTGGTTATTGATAGTTGTATATATCCCCCCCTTTTTACCAAAACCCCCCACTCATATTCCGAAATTGTTCATTAAATTTTGTATGGAAATGCTCTTTAAATTGTAAAAATTGTTTTAAAATTTAATTTATTGCTAAAAATCCCTCAAAATTTTAAACCTTCCCCCCCTCAACCCCCAACCCCCTTTTAAGCGGAGTGCACAAAGCACACTAGATTTATAGATATTTTCAAATTTAAGTTTTTTGTTCAAACCAATAATTATTTTATTTATATTAAAAGATTTTGCACTCCCCCACCCCAACCCACCCTTAGATACAGATTTTTAAAACTTAAAATGTAAATATCTCGAAAACTAAAAGAGATACGCCAATTTTGACAAAAATCTGTATTTTAGATATATCTAAAATACAAGATTGCTGGTAGTTGATCTGCCGTTCAAAAAACTTGGAAAATCCCCCCCTCCCCCCCCTAAAAATTTATCAGCTAATATCTTTTAAACGACAGCTTCAAATTGGACGCGGATTTTTGTGTTAGCTATAAGAATTTAGTAGTAAGGTTTATTGACCAAATAAGTTGACTCTATATAGAGCAGGAATTTTGTAAACTGTGCTTTTTTTGTGACTCTCTTTGCCAAAGCTCAGTTTGAAACGCTTTTTATAGAATTTTTGACACTATTGCCGCTTAACTGACTACGGACACTCCAAGGACTCTAGGTAGAGTCTCTAACGCCTGTTCTATCCTTCTATTTTCTCTATTTTCTCTTTCTCATACACACCTTGGTCAGCAGCGAAGTGGCTCCCATTGATCCTATCGACATCTGCAAACACCATCTGAAACAGATAGAAACACACAGTGGATTATGTTATAGTCTTTTAAAGTAAACAAAATTTTGCTGCGCTGACGAACAAAACACCATCTGAAAAGAGAAAAAGAAATTAGAATATAATTAAGACAAAATAATCTATTTACAACTTTTACAAACTTACCCTATATTAAATATTTATTTATAATTCACAAACTTTGTACATTTTTGTGCAATATATAGCATCGGCGAGCTTGACTATCTGACTGTCTGCGGACTGGGGAGGAATTCATAAAACATACACAAATCTTTACAAAACCTATAAAACAAAAAACAGCAAGCTTTGACAAAATGTTCGGCTTTCGCACGCCAGTTAAGACAACGAGAACGGTAGAAGAAGACGCTCATGACAAAGCGGCTAAAAAACCCGAGGAAACAGAGCCGAAGCTGAAAGAAGACGCGACAAAACAAAAAGAAAATGAAGAAGTGAGCAAAACGCAACCACAAGATGTACCAAAACAACCCACCCATGCACGCACCAGCCCGGCTCCTAGTGTGAGAAAAAGCATAGGTGAATGGGAATCTGGAAAACCTGATTCACGAAACAAAGCACCCACCCCACCTAAAAAACCACGAGCGGTAGATCTACTGACGCAGAAACCAAGGGCGACCACCTCTCAACTAGAGGCAGACACTCGACGAACAACTACGGAAACCAAAAAGAGTCCATTAACAAAAGAGAAACCTAGCCAAAAATTCAAAGACCGGCTAGAAGAGGCAAAACAGTGCGTCCAAAGGGCGAAACTAAATCTGGGAAATTCCAGAAACATAAAAACAGAAATAAAGACAGAAGTAACAGCCGCCATTGATAGACTCTACCAACTGGTGAAGGAAGGAGAAGGTGCAAAGGGAAAAATGCAAACTAAAGAACACGACAGCAACAAAGAACCTGAAAAGAAAAAGGAAGAGGAGCCCAAGATGGAGAAGGAACCTAGAATGAACAACGAGAAGGAGGAAAATGAACTCTTAAAGAAAATAGAGGAACATACAAAACTTATACTAGAGAACAACGAACGCATGGAGAAGCTCAAAGAGACCCTGGAGAAACACCAAGAGCTCCAAGCACAGCAAACCTACGCAAGTGTAGCAGCGGCGATCCCGACGCGGCAACCCGTGGGGCGGGCCGCACTTCACTCGGTTATTGTGACAGCTAAGAATGAGAATGAAACCGGAGAACAGGTATTGACTAGAATAAGAGAGGCAGTTAACGCAAAGGAAAGTGGGATAGTGGTGGATAAGATCAGGAAGGCCAAGGATAGAAAGGTAATAGTAGGATGCAAGACAGAAGCAGAAAGGCAAAAGGTCAAAGACAGACTCAAAGAAGCAGAAGAACTTAGTGTGGAAGAAATAAAAAACAAAGACCCCCTAGTCATCCTCAGGGACGTGTTCAAATACTATAGTGACGAAGACGTCGTAACAGCCCTGAGGAAACAAAACAAGGACATCCTAAATGAAGACACGAAGCAGCTGAAAATAGAGATTGTCTACAAGAAAACAGCAAGGAACCCACACGCCCACCACATAGTGATGAGGGTATCCCCCAAAATCTGGCGAAGACTGGTGGATGCAGAAACTGTCCTCATCGATATCCAGAGAGTGAGAGTTGCGGACCAATCGCCGTTGGTCCAATGCTCGCTATGTCTAGGATACGGACACGGTAGGAAGTTCTGCAAAGAGACCACGGAAAAGTGCTGCCACTGCGGGGGACCTCATATGCGATCCGAATGCGTGGACTGGCTTGCTGGTGCAATTCCTTCGTGCTGTAACTGCAGGCACGCCAATATCGATAGGAATGACCACAATGCCTTCAGTAATGACTGCCCTATCAGAAGGAAGTGGGAAGGTCTAGCACGGTCAACAGTGGCATATTGCTGAGGTGGTCACTTCGAACACACCTACACCTGCATTAATCAGTGCGAAGTCATACATAGCTGTCCAAGCAAACCTACAAAAGATGGAGCTAGCCACCCAAGAGTTAATGCTTGAGGCAAGCAAGAGAAAGATGACCTTCGCACTGATCCAGGAACCATACATTGGAGCTGTCGGCGAAGTAAAAAGTTATAGAGGAACAAGAGTTTTCCAGTGCACCAATAGGGGAGACAAAGTGGTCAAAGCGGCGATAGCTGTATTCGATGAAGACATCGAAGTAAGCCAGTGCCCTGACCTGACTACAACTAACATAGTAGTGATCAAACTGCGCACGGAAGCCTGGGAACTAGCCGTAGTTTCCTACTACTTTGAGCCGACGGAACCCCTTAAACCGTATTTGGACCACCTCAGTAAGATAGTGCAAAGAATAGGCGTTGCTAAAATTCTCACAGGGGGCGATGCCAACGCGAAGAATTCCTGGTGGGGTAGTAAGAAAATAGACGATAGGGGTGAAGAAATGGCTGGAATAATGGAAGAACTTGATTTGCAGGTGCTCAACGAAGGAGACGTTCCAACTTTTGCAACAGTTAGGGGAAACAAGGCATATAGCAGCTTCGTAGATATAACAGCCTGCACAGTGAATATGCTCGATTTGGTTGAAGACTGGAAAGTAGATGAGGGGCTGACGAGCTCAGACCACAACGCCATTACGTTTAACATCAGATTAGAGAAATCTAAAGGCATAAACACAATAAGAACCACTAGAATTTACAATAGTAAAAAAGCAGATTGGAACCAGTTTCATGAGAAACTGGCCCAATTGCAGGAAGCACAAAAAGTAAACGTTAATGAAATAGAAAATACAAAGAACACAATAGAACTAGAAAACAAAATAAAGCAATACATAAATATAATAGTAGAAACATGCAATAGTAGTATACCTAGAATAAAAGTAAAGGAAAAATTGAACTTACCGTGGTGGTCTGAAGAACTCGCCAGCCTCAAGAAGGAAGTCGCAACCAAGAAGAGAAGAGTCCACTGCGCAGCATCGGTTCGAAGGGATGTGGTCGTAGCGGAGTACCTGAAAATCAAAGAAGAATATGAACACAAAGTTAAAAAAGCACAAACAGAGAGTTGGAAAGAGTTTTGCAGCAAACAGGATAGGGAAGGTATGTGGGAGGGAATCTACCGGGTGATGGGAAGAACGTCCAAAAGGCAAGAAGATTTGCCTCTTGTTAAGAATGGAAAAGTTCTAACAGCAAAGGAATCCGCCACCCTGCTAGCCGAAACGTTCTACCCAGATGATAACGTGGACACGGACAATCAGGATCACAAGCTACAAAGAGAGAAAGCCGACCAAGTAAATGGAATGGAGCATGCTGAAAACCATGATCCACCATTTACCGCTGAAGAGGTAAAGAGAGCTATAAGCAGCTTTAATCCTAAGAAAGCCCCAGGTGCGGACGGATTGACGGCAGACATCTGCAAGCATGCGATTACACAGGATCCGGGACTCTTCCTGTCACTGGCGAACAAATGTCTAGAGCTAGGCCACTTTCCGAACGCCTGGAAAGTAGCGACCGTGGTAGTACTTCGGAAACCTGGTAAAACGAACTACACGGAAGCAAAGTCGTACAGGCCAATAGGGTTGTTGCCAGTGATGGGTAAAGTCCTGGAGAAAATGATGATCAACAGAGTCAAATGGCACATACTCCCAAACATCAGCACCTGTCAATACGGCTTCATGCCACAGAAAAGCACGGAAGACGCCCTCTATGTCCTGATAAAACAAATACGCAACAAGCTGGAACAGAAGAAAATAATAACACTGGTGTCTCTGGATATAGAGGGCGCCTTCGACAGTGCTTGGTGGCCCACAATTCGAGTGCGGTTAGCTGAAGAGAAGTGTCCCATAAACATAAGGAGGCTAATGGATAGTTACCTGAACAGTAGGAAGGTATTCGTTAGGTATTCAGGAGAAGAGATCTGTAAGAACACCACCAAAGGCTGCGTTCAGGGTTCAATAGGAGGACCGATCCTCTGGAACCTGATCTTGGACCCCTTGTTGAGGACATTGAAGCAACGAGGAGACTACTGCCAAGCATTCGCAGATGACGTTGTCATGGTCTTTGATGGTGACACGGCGCTGGAGGTGGAGAGACAGGCAAATGCCGCTCTCGCGCATGTTCATGCGTGGGGTGTCCAGAATAAACTTAAGTTCGCTCCACATAAGACCAATGCAATGGTAATTACGAGAAAACTTAAGTTCGACATCCCACGCCTGAGCATGGGCGGGATCGACATCGGCCTGTTACAGGAGATCAAGATACTGGGGCTCACGATAGACAGCAAATTCACGTTCAATAGCCATGCATCAAATGTATGCAAGAAGGCATTGAACATGTACAAACAGCTATCGAGAGCCGCCAAGATCAGCTGGGGTCTCCACCCGGAAGTCATACGCACTTATACGGCAGTAGTCGAGCCCGTTGTAATGTACGCAGCGAGTGCCTGGGCGCCAGCGGCTCGCAAGTTGGGTGTCAGGAAGCAGTTGGACACTGTCCAGAGGGGCTTCGCACAAAAAATTTGCAAGTCATACAGAACTGTCTCCCTTAACTCAGCATTAGTGCTGGCTGGAATTCTGCCTCTCGACCTCAGAATACAGGAGGCAGCCGCCCTGTATGAGGCAAAGAGAGGAGCCCCGCAGCTGACACAGGGAGACAGGGAAATTGAAAAGATGGTGTCATCGATAGAATCTCCCCATCCTGCCGAAGATATGAGCCTGGAATTCATAAGCCTGGAAGACCAAGAGCAGCTGAACAACCATAGCGATTACGCAATCCGAATGTTCACGGACGGCAGCAAGATTCAGGGCAAGGTCGGAGCAGCATTATCCGTATGGAATATGTTAGCCGAGATCAAAACCCATAAATTAAAGCTGTCGTCCCACTGCACCGTCTACCAGGCTGAATTACTGGCCATATGCAAGGCCACTAGGGAGATAATAAAGATGCAAGAGTCGAGCTTTGCAATTTACAGCGACTCTAGATCCTCGCTCGAAGCGGTAACAAACCACGCCTCTTTAAACCCTCTTACAGTGGAAATACGAAGAAACTTAAGAGTGGCTAAAGACCAAAGTAAAACTGTGCTTTTATTTTGGATAAAAGCACATGCTGGTTTGGAGGGCAACGAGCGAGCAGACATTCTGGCAAAGGACGCAGCCTTAAAGATCAAAACGAAGCCTAACTACGAACAATGTCCAGCCTCCTTTGTGAAACGGGAAATTCGTGAACGCACTAAAACAGAATGGCATAAAAGGTACGACACCGGTGAAACAGCTACAGTCACTAAACTGTTCCTTCCCGACGCTATATCAGCTTTCAAGATAGTCAAGCAGGTAAAACCAACCGGTTTGCTGACCCAAATACTGACAGGGCACGGTGGATTTTCAGCATACCTGACAAGGTTTAAGTGTAAAGAAAATCCATCGTGCATATGCGATCCCGAAAGTCTTGAAAACATCCAGCACATACTTTTCGAATGTCCTGTTTTTGGCAAAGAGAGGTACGAAACAGAGCAAAGATTAGGTAAGAATATAAGTCAGCAAAATGTATGTGAATTTATAAGAAATATACATGAAAGAGAGCATTACCTAGAATATAGTATAAAAATAGTAAAAATAGTTATAAATAGAAATAAGGATAAATAATTTTGTTGAATATGTATATTTTTGAATATATGTAAAATCAGCATTAAAAGTTACTGTAAATAAACAAAGAAATGAATAAAATGTAAATAGATAACGAAACAAGAAAAGAAAAGAAAATGTATGATATAAAAAAAAAAATATTAGAAATAAGAAAGAAATGTAAAAGTAGATTAAGAAAATTGTAATAGAATAAGAGTCTTCCTAGAAATAAAAAAAATAAAAACCCAGTCCCATTCCCAATTAGAAAACAAGGTCTCTGATCATGTCAGAGGTAGGATAGCTCGCGGGCCGGGACATTGCTCCCGGACAGGAAAAAAAAAAAAAAAAAAAAAAAAAAAAACCTAACCTAACCTAACCATTCGCGCTCGAACCGCACTCGAGAGCGCCACGAAAAAAGGTCCCTCCGCGTTCGAAAATTCACAAAAATAATAAAAAGTGCTTCAATTTTATCGTGTGATACACGAAAAGAAGCGCTAAGTGACCGCGCATCTGTGTGTGAAAACCGTTTCTCTCTAAGTGTTTTCGTCACAAAGTTATTGGTGAAAAAGTGAATTTTTGGAAATTTTTCCATCTTAAAAGTGATTTTCCTCTCGAAAACCAGCGGTGACCTATAGATTTTCAATTGTGGATCGAAGCGCATTCTGGCGCTCTACATACCTGCAAATTTGCAGATTTTTCTCGCGCAGGAAGACGGAGTTATCGCGAGAAAAACAAAAACCACGTGGCGGCGTGGTCATTGACCCCGTGCCGCTGGACAAATATCTAGTACGAGATCTCAATAAGGCAGAGGAGAGCAGCCGGGAGGCATCTTCAGATTCAAAATTGGACTTTTTTTGACGGAGATAGAGACTCATAAAGTTTTGTGCAGTTCAACTTTAATTTGTAAGTGTTTTTTTTTAATTTCTTCAGCGACAACATACCTTTATTTTTTGTGTATTTGTAACCCCTACGTTGTAGAACACATTGTTGAAAAAATTAGATTTTTAGGACGAGCCGTTTCCGAGCGCGAATATTAAACATAATTTTACAAACCGCAAATAGATTAATATCCTTGTATCTCCGAAACTAGTAGAAATAGAAATTTTTTGACATCAGTTTGGGTATCTAAATTATAAATTTGCATAACCACTATACCCCCCCCCTTTTTTCTTAAGTAGACAAGACAGACCTTTTATTATTATATTATCTTATACCTATAAGGTTGATTGCGCGGGTTGGTGCGAGATTCAATTTTATTTGTACTTTTTAATTTATTCTGATTTCTTCAAGGAATAAATCTAATAAATAAATAAATAAATAAATAAATAAATAATGCTGGACAATCCACACAGCATCATCTAGCCCCAAGCTAAGCAGAGCTTGTGTTATGGGTACTAGATGATTGATATACATAATACAATAATATTAAATAGAAAGATATTTTTTATTATACATACATAGAAAACGACCAGAACCGAAAATGAAATGTAATGAAAAGTAACTTGGCGCAAATCGTAAACCATTTTCTATTTACTTATGAAAAAACTAAATTGGGTTCATTGGTTGTTTTGGAGTTGGAGCATTCGGGAAAATAAGAGATTTGGGCTAGAAATAAATATTTTCCAAATGCTACCAAAATACACTTAAATCGATGTTGGTTTTAACCTAATTATATCTACCGTTGACCGCGCGCGTAAACAAAGAAAACAAATAGTCATTAGTCGTACGTACCTACACTAATATAACAATATTTTATTATAGGTAGAGTAGGCGCAAACATTTACCGGCGCTAAAGAAATTTAACCCTTATCTAGAACGCAATACTATGTAAATTCTACTAAACGGCGCGGTGTGTGTGTGAGAGAGACAAAATCCCGTTCGGCCGACGCTCGTCGCTTGTACTCGAACCTTTACGATAATGAACGACGGCCACCCGAACCGAACAGTAACAGAACGCGGCCGGCCGGCCGCCGGTCGCGCCCGATCGGCGCACTGCCATGTTTACTGCCATGTGTCATGCTAAATTTTGTCGGGTAATGTGTACTGAATCAGTACGCGGTCGTGCTATATAACGTGTACTGCATTACTCACAGTACCTACACACCTCTAATAAAGACCTGTGAAAAATGAGTTTTGTACTCAAAAACCCTCACTTAACTTACTTAATAGTAAATATTTTTTTAAATACACTGAACTAGTAAAAATGAAACAAGATAAAGAGATAGTAGTAATTAAAGTTAAATATTACATCATAAATAATGAAAATTAAATATCAGGTAAGCAGAAATGAAAAACAGTGGCGGGAGGCTGTGTCCATGCTTTAATATTTGCACTGCCTAGCTTCCTTTCTTACCTAGTCAATTAGATCAGCCGCTTGCATAGTATAGATACAGACCTGCCTTACTTCTTACCTCTTCAAGTTATGTAAGGTGCGAATGGCCCCAGGGGAGATTAGCGCAACAGTCACCGATCCCTAGGGCAAGCCTGGTGGGGCATTTTTAACGTGGTTGTCCCATGATATTGGTCTAATTCTCTAAGAAATAGACGTTACCACAAACGAACACTGCCGGAGATTTTGACGTCGACGATCGAACGTCGGCCTTCTGCCATTGCCGGTGAGAGAGCGGTCGATGGGGTCTGCAGCCGGCGGTGCACGCCTTACTTCGGCGGTGTTGGTCAACGCCGAGTATAGTGGTGCCGTTGAGGCTCGTGGGCAACGCGATCACCCGTTCTATATCGGACCGGCAACCCTGGTGTATACATCAATTACACCCCGCCCCCTGGTTGGACTCCGTGGTGGGTGGGGACCGGGAAGATGAAGAAATATCCATTTAACTATGCAGACTGATATGAAAAATGACAACTTTGCGCCCTCAGCAGGGGAGACAGTAGAAGCCCATAAGACCTTATGGCCTCGAAGGCTTCTACTGTCTCCTTTATAGGTTGCGGAGGAAAGTACTGCTGGCTGGAAGATCGTCAGATCCAATGCCAAAAAACTAAACAAGGCAGGGAAAGAGGCAAGGCCAGTGGCTGGTCCCTCGACTACCACTACTTGAGCCTACGATAGGGCTAACGCCCCAATAGGTAAGAATGCCCGATGTAAGCAGAGGAGACTGAGATAGAGGCGTGAACAACAGGCGGCTTCAGGTTTTGAAGACACTGTTCAAAATGCTGACAGTCCCAGCTTCTATTACAAGCAACAAGCTAAGTAACTAGCAACTAAGTAATCTGTCTTGTCGACATCTGAACAGAACATTCAGTAAATTTCAGTACCTTCACTTAAAATTAATAGCGGGCCATTCGCATTACTTACCATAGCGCGTCATAACAGGTCATGTATACAGTACTGCGTACTGATTATATCTGAACAGAACATTCAGAACCTACACTGCGAAGTAATAGCGGGCCATTCGCATTACTTAGCATAGCGCGTCATATCAGGTCATGTTTAGAGTACTGTGTACTGATAGCATGCCAT
Organism: Eupithecia pulchellata; assembly: GCA_963931895.1. NCBI lineage: Eukaryota > Metazoa > Arthropoda > Insecta > Lepidoptera > Geometridae > Eupithecia > Eupithecia pulchellata. Next base: position 13,636 of record OZ007523.1, read on the forward strand.
ATGACGCGGTACGAAATGTCATGCTATATGGCAGTACAGTAGGTATAGGTACTGAGTACTGTTTTGCGCATGTCTAGTCTTTATGCTGATTGACTGAAGACTGAATATTGCTTGTTACACAGCTATATTCAGTCAGTATACTTTAGATTAAAATGCCATTAAAATTGTGATACTACCTTAGCTGTCGACAAGACAGATATTTAATAATAACAATAATCTACATAATTTAGCTTTAGAGTTTTCATTTTTGAAGTATTTATTTTTTTATGTGCCTCAAGATGTTGTTTTATTGTAATTTTATTCCTAATATAACTTAATTGTTGCCTGTCATCGTTTTTCAGAGAAAAACGTTAAATAAATGTTACTTATTTTTCGATAATGTGACGTTTTATTGAATTTATTCACAAATTCAACGGCCATTTTTATAAGCAAAAGGGACTCATGTGATATTTTACTCTTTTAGGTGCAAGCTGCTGCACTTCCTAACGAATAAATAGATAAAGCTTTAAAATACGCATCGAATGATATATGATTCATAAATGTAGCACGTATAGATTAAAAAAAAAATAAAAATATCACGATGAAATCTTTGATGAGCTCTCCTGTAAAATTTACCTTTTTCGCCTTGTGGCTCTTTGGCATTTAACCAGCGAGATATCAAGGTAGTTAAAATTAGATTCATTCTGAGCTTTCATAACTTTCCTAGTTAGTAGAGTCCTTAATATCTATCATCAGAAGTGGGATCAGTACATTGTGTGCCTTGCTAATGTGTATAATTTGATTTTTCAGGATGGACGTGTCTATGTTGCAAGACCTTCTTCTGGCCATCAAAGATGCTGTTACCGGTAGCGGCGGCAGCCGAAAAGATGATGACGTTGCCCTACCGATCTTCGACCCGAACACGTGTGACCTGGGTGCTGAGGCATGGTGCAACAACATCGAGACTCTCGCGAAAGAATTTGGCTGGAGCAGCATCGCAACCTAACCTACCTAACCCCGGTTAGGTTAGGTTAGGTTAGGTTTTTTTTTTTTTTTTTTTTCTCTTGTTGCTCTTACCACTATTTATTATGTGGTGGTTAAATCTTTTCTTTTTCTTTATTTTCTTTTTTATCTATTACTCTTTATTCATTTCATATTACTTATCATGCATACATTACATTTTATTTTATTTTTTTTTTTACATTTATTTTGGCTTAGTCCACGCCCAATATAATATTAACATGCAAAAACAAGTATTCACATTTGTATCATTATCATGCATTATTACAAATTTTTAATTCATTCATTTTACTCTTATTAGATTACAGATTTACCATTCATTATTATTAGTCTTGCACTATAACTCAGCAGCTATAACTATGCAATCTTTAAATACAATAATACATTTCTAATACAATTAATTTGATATAAAATAAGGTTTTACAAAATTTAATTCATTAATTAATAAAATTACATTCAAACATTTACATTTTAAAGAAATGCATCAATATTAAATAATAAAGCATTTCTTGACTATATCTATTTATTTATATTCATTTATTTATTTTCTTTTTTCCATTCAATAATAATTTCAAATTTCTTAAATAATAACCAAATAATTATAAATACAATTTCTTAACCTATCATGCAATGGTGGACCCATTTGCCTTTGCGGCCAGTCTAAGAATTTTCTCCGCAAAAACAAGGAAATGGGTTCGGCGGTTGTCATCGTCAATAGCTATGCTTATATTACCTATTGTTAAATCCAGGTCCATCTTGCACTCACAATTATATCGTTCCAGACCATATTTAGGACAGTAAAGCAAAATGTGTTCTATGGTTTCTGGGCTGATATTATCGCAAGTGCAAAATGGATCATTGGCTAATTTGAACCTGTGAAGGTACGCCTTGATTCCAGTATGACCACTGACCAACTGTGTCCTGAGGGCAGTAGTTTCCATTCCTGACAGGATCTTATATGCTCTTTTTACGTTGGAGAAGAACATCCTCGTCACCCCGCCGGTCGTTGCTGTGCTGTATCGATCCTGCCATGCTTCCAGTGTTCTGTCCCTGATGGAGCGCTTTGCGAAGGACAACGGGAACGCCTCGTACGCCGGAGCTTCTTTGAGCTTTGTGGCTGCCTTCGCCAGTTCGTCCGCCCTCTCGTTTCCGAGTATACCTGCATGTGCCCGTATCCAAAACAATTTCACACCATCAACTTCTTGGAGAACCCTCTGTATGTCTCGTGCAACTGGATTTTCTGTACAGGGGTCGACGATTGACTCCAAAGCAGACCGGGAATCCGAAACAATGTTACCACGGCAACCGCATTTCCTGAGGTAAGTAATGGCTCTTAAAATGGCAACCATCTCGGCCTGGAAGACTGTGCAGTAATTAGCTAGTTTGATTTTGATGGATTTAATCTCTTTGTTGTCTTTCCAGACCGAGACCGCCGCGCCAACCTCCTCCTCCAGCTTGCTTCCGTCGGTATATAGTCTAAGCCAGTCGGTTCCTATTTGATTGTCTTCTTCCTGGTTGTTGATAATTCCGAACATTCTATGGGATCTTTGTGATGGGTGCGGCAGATCAAACGGAGAAGCTCTATACTCGAGAGGTCGTTAGGTTAGGTTAGGTTAGGTTAGGTTTTTTTTTTTTTTTTTTTTTTTTTTTCTTGTCCGGGAGCTAAGTCCCGGCCCGCGAGCTATCCTACCTCCTGGCTTACCAGGGACTTTGTTTTCAGCTACCTTTCATACCAGTTCTCTCTTTTGTGCCTCTCGTACTACCATGCCTCATACATTTTCTTTCTTACATACATCTTTCATTTCTTATTTAATTCCAGCCTATTTGTGGGAATTCAAAACAAGGATTTTCTTTATTTTTAAACAAAAACAATGTTACACAAGTTTCTTAATACTATGTTGCTTATTTGACTATTTTACATCTTTCTATTTCCTAAGTTACTAATATATATACACAATATATATCTTAACTTAACTTATCTATCTATTTCTTTTTATCACCTTACTCGCTACATTGTTACAATATTCCAAAAACTTATCTCTCATATTCTTATTTTCTACTATTTGCCATACATTTTCTTCTATTATATTTGTATCTAAATCTTGCTCTATATCATACCTTTCTTTACCAAAGACAGGACATTCTAGTATTATATGTTTTACTGTTTCAGGTTTTCCCGGCTCGCAGATACATGATGGGTTTTCCTTACACTTGAAGCGATTCAAATATGCGGAAAAACCACCATGTCCCGTCATCACCTGTGTTAGAGTGCTGTTCATTTTCAAATGCCTGATTATACCATAGGCCTTTACTGCGTCTGGGAAGAAAAGCTTTGTAGTCGCTGCGGTTTCGCCATTCTTGTACCTTTTGTTCCATACCTCAAGCGACTCCAAACGGATTTGTCGCTTGACGTATGAAACAGGGCACAAATCATAGTCAGGTTTTGACTTGAGCTTAAGCGCGGCCTCTTTTGCGAGCTCGTCGGCTCTCTCATTTCCTTCTAGACCAGCGTGAGCCTTAATCCAGAAGAGTGCAACACGTTTGTTCTTACGCTTGCACTCCTCTAGATTACGGCGGATTTCGACAACTAGATTTTTTCTTAACCCCCCTCCTTAAGTCCATAGTGTCATTTTGTATGTTTATTAGGGTAAAGGTCGAAATCTCAAATAATTTATTCTGATTTTATATTTAGTGTAATTTTCTAAAAATATTGTCTAAGCTCTCCCCCCCTCCCCCCCCCCCCCCTTATATAATTAGTGTATGAAGTACCCAAAACAACAAAAATTTTATATGTTTCAAAAATACTATCATATACTGTATTATTTATAAGATTTTATTTTGAAAAATTTTTGACCCCCACCCCTTCCTACCCCCACCCAATTTTATTTTAAAACTTTAAAAGCAAATAACTCAGAAACGGGAAGAGATAGCTCAATTTTGACAAAATTTTGTATTTTAGATTTATCTAAAATACAAATCACTTGCCTCTTCCTTTATTATTAAAAAATTTAAAAACACCCCTGCCCCCCACCCCCTTAAATTTCAACGCCCTGTAACTTTTAAGCGGTAGCTCCAAATCGGACGCTGATTTTTGTTTAGTTTTAAGAAAAATAGTTTTAAGGGTTTTTTGACCAAAAAATTTACTCTACATAGAGCAAAAATTTTTTGCACTACAATTTTGTGACTTTCTTTACCAAAGCTCAGTTTGACGCGGAATTAATAATTAATTTGCAGTTTAGACGCACCATTGAGACGGACTCTAGGTAGAGTCCTTAACGTAGTCTTTTTCTCTTTTATACCTACCAGGTTTAACGGTGGCGTAGTTTCTCCTCACACTGTCGGCTTCTTCAAACACCATCTGAAACAGAAAATAAGTATGAAAAATTTCTAATGTTATAGAGCTGGTTCTAAAAAATTTTTTTTTTTTCATATTGCGCTGTGCTGGCCGTCGATACACCATCTGAAAAAGAGAAAAATATTAGCATTATTTTAAAAAATTATTTATAAAACTTATACAAACCTTTATTTTAACATACTTTTATAACCCAAAAATTTTAAATACACTACCTTTTAAAATCTAGAAATGTTTGGAATACGCACACCCGTCAAAACGCTCAACGCTGCCGTTGATCGGGGATCCCCTCCTCAGACACAACAGGCGGTTCCGCCTGAGACCGAGATCTTTGGAGCGGCGACAACATCAAAAGTCAGACGAAGCATAGGAGAGTGGGAGACCGGAAAAGCTGCAGCTCTTCCGGCATCCCAGTCTCCTGAAGCTAAGCGAAAACCAGTGATCTCACCCAAGAAAGCTACGGTACTCATACCCAGTAAGTCGAAAAAGGCAGGGCCTTCACATGACGTCAAAGCGGGAGCTCAAAAGAGCTCATCGGAAGCTGAAGATAGCTCGCCTTCAGGGAAGGTTAAATATACAGACAGGCTTGCAGAGGCGAAGGCGTGCGTTATGAAAGCTAAGGTAAATCTGGGGAACGCTAGAAATATAAAGACGGAAATAAAGAACGAGGTCACTATTGCGATTTTGCGATTGATAGACTTTTTCAGCTTGTGAAAGAGGTTGAAAGCGTCAAAGGAAAAGGAAAGAAGGAGATGACTAAAGAACCAGAGGACGGGAAAGAAAAGGAAGAAAAGGGAAGAGAGGAATCAATGCTGTTGGAAAAAATGGCGAAACATGCCCAACTCATAGAAGAAAGTAATGAAAAGATAGAGAAATTAAGAGAAGTGATAGAAAAGCATCAGGAAACGCAAGAGCGGTTAACTTACGCTGGTGTTGCGGCTACGTCAAAAAGACCTGTGGAGCAGACAGCCCTGCACTCAGTAGTGGTAACCGCGAAGAACGAGACAGAAACAGGTGAAGAAGTGCTTAATAGAATAAAAAAAGTTATAAACGCTAAGGAAGGAGGTGTTGAAATAGAAAGGATAAGAAAGGCAAAAGATAGAAAGATTATAGTAGGATGTAGAACAGAGAAAGAAAGGGAAATAATAAAAGAAAGACTCAAGAGGGCCGAAGACCACTTGAATGTTCAGGAGGTCAAAAACAAAGACCCGCTGGTAATTCTCAGGAACGTTTTCCAGTACAATACTGATGAAGACGTGCTTAACGCCCTGAGAAACCAGAATAAGGGCATTGTCAAAGACCTCGATGAGAAAGAGCACAGGATGCATATCCTCTACAAAAAGCGGACGAGAAACCCTCATACGCACCACATCGTAATGAGGGTGTCTCCCAAGATTTGGCGACGTTTGATCGATGCAGAAACGGTGCAAATAGATCTCCAGAGAGTGAGAGCAGAGGATCAATCACCATTGGTCCAGTGCTCTCTCTGTCTGGGATATGGTCACGGCAAACGCTTCTGCACCGAACAAATCGAAAAGTGCAGTCATTGCGGAGGACCCCACATGCGATCAGAGTGCGCGGATTCGCTTGCGGGTGAAACCCCCTCCTGCTGCAACTGTGTTCATGCCAAATTAGAGAAGGCTGACCACAGTGCTTTTAGTCAGGATTGTCCAGTTCGGAGGAGATGGGAGATATTAGCCCGAGCCACGGTAGCATATTGCTAAGGTGGTCCAGGGCATCAAATCTTCTCCAGCTGGGCAAAACTCCATCCCGACCAGCGCGAAGCGGTATCTTTTCGCTCAAGCAAACTTGCAGCGCAAGTCACTCGCTCCCCAAGAAATTTTGCTTGAGGCTGCAAAGAAAGGGATGGCACTCGCGCTGCTCCAGGAGCCCTACGTCGGCGGGATTGGTAGGATGAAGGACTACAAGGGAGTGAGGATTTTTCAGTGCACGAACCCCGGTGACAAAGTCATAAAGTCAGCTATTGCTGTTTTTGACAATGACATCGACGTCATTCAACGGCCGGATCTGACCACTACGAATATTGTAGTGGTCAAACTGAGAACCAGTGCCTGGGAAATTGTAGTTGCTTCATTCTACTTTGAACCCGACCAAGCAATCGAGCCGTATCTTGAGCAGCTAAAAAAGATCAAGCTAAAAGAAGGGCACAGCAAAATTATTATAGGGGGAGATTCAAACGCAAAAAGCACTTGGTGGGGCAGCCTGAAAGTTGATAGTAGAGGAGAGGAAATGGCAGGAGCGCTTGAGGAAATGGACATGCAGGTTTTGAATTTAGGAGACACACCTACCTTCGACACAATACGGGGAAATAAGACGTACTCTAGCTTCGTTGACCTTACGGCCTGCTCAGCGGACGTGCTGCCTCTGGTGGAAGACTGGAGAGTAGACGACAGCACAACGAGTTCGGACCACGGCACGGTAATGTTTAAAGTAAGGCTAACAAAATCTAAGGGAATAAACATAAGCAGAACAACAAGAATTTATAATAGTAAGAAAGCAAACTGGAGTCAATTTCATGAGAAATTGGCCCAATTTTCAGTAGAAAATAATATAAACAAAACAAAAACTGAAAGCACAGACACTAGTGAGAAATTAGAAAACATAGTAGAAACATATACAAACATTATAATAAAAACATGCAATAGTACCATACCAAAAAAGAAAATGGAAAACAAACTTACCTTGCCGTGGATGTCAGATGAACTCGCCGTGCTGAAGAAGGAAGTGATCACCAGAAAACGCAGGATCCGATGTGCAGCGCCAGTCCGAAGATCAATGGTTGTGGAAGAGTACCTGAAAATGAAAGAGAAGTATGAGTTGGAAGCAAAGAATGCACAAACTGCAAGTTGGAAGGAGTTTTGTGGGAAGCAGGATAGGGAAGGATTATGGGATTCCATATATAGGGTCGTAGGAAGGACAACAAAGCGACACGAAGATGAACCACTCGTCAGGGAAGGGGTTTTGTTGGGACCTAGGGAGTCTGCAGAATTACTTGCAGAAACTTTTTATCCTGATGATAAAAAGGATGAAGACAATGAAGAACACAGAAGAATGAGAAAAGAAGCTGAAAACGTTAATGGCCCGGGTGATGATATGAATCATGACCCTCCATTTACCCTCGAAGAGCTTAAATTCACTGTGAGCTCTTTTAACCCTAAGAAGGCTCCAGGAAGCGATGTCGACTACCACTACTTGAGCCTACGATAGGGCTAACGCCCCAATAGGTAAGAATGCCCGATGTAAGCAGAGGAGACTGAGATAGAGGCGTGAACAACAGGCGGCTTCAGGTTTTGAAGACACTGTTCAAAATGCTGACAGTCCCAGCTTCTATTACAAGCAACAAGCTAAGTAACTAGCAACTAAGTAGCTAGCACAACCATACATACTTAAGCACTCCCGCAGTGCGCGGATTAGCTACGCACGCAAACGTACTTACCTACTGCGCGCGAGTGAAGCATGCTGTATGCTTGCGTAGGTACTTATTTCCCGCAATGATACGTTACAAAAAATGTTTAGGGAATTATTAAAATTAGTGGCTTAAAAAAACTTACAATACAACACAACATTCACAAACATCGATACAGCCACAAAAGAAAGATGTCTAATTTCTATTGATAAATTCAACTTTTTCTTGTTTACAAAACAGACGCATCAAAAGTACTGCACTTTTATTTAAAAAATAATAATACAAATCTCATAGTATTTAAATACAAAGTGGACTTATTCTTGAATATGGCACTTTGGCAGAAAAAAATATTTTATACTCACGCGATATTTTATATTCCACACGGCCGCTTACCAGAATATGGCACTTTAGTCTATAAATTACTTGCACTTACGCCGAAAGCGAGGATTTAAACGAAAAGATGGCCGTTTGGCTCGGAAGTTGTTCACCAAAGTCTCGGAATGCGAAAGGGGCGTATATCTGGTTTGTCCATTTTTAACGCTAGAATCATGGGCGTCTTTTTCGAATATAAAAATTTCGGCGCTTCTGATCCAATATTTGCAATAAAAAGAGTTTTACTTTTTTTTGCATTGTGGCCCTTTGGCATTTAATCAGCGATCTATTTTCAACAAAATGTTACTAAATATCCCTATAGGGTTACTATTGTGGGTAGTTAAGGAAGGAAACAACGTGGAACATTAATACTTTTATATTCAACAAAACATTCAGGTTATACACAAATTATAGCACAAAAAGAAACATATTGAATGATATTTTAAGGTTATATTGCACAAATTGCTATTAACTAGATATACAACTAATACATGAGCAATACTTAGCTTTTAGTTCTGTCTTGGAGGGCTGCCAACGAAAAAGTGGCGCTGCCCGGCTTTTCGATCGTATTTAAAGGCAGATACAACAAAGCAACCAACGCTGAGCGCCCGCGCAAAAACATTTATGGCGCGAAGAGTCATTACAACTATTTATTAAGCTTTACAATACTAAATAATAATTTAGAAACAAACAATTATACTAACAACAATTATACAAATATGGATATGTCACAATCTAAGTAATTAAATACATTATGATATAGCTTATTCATTTAATGAAACTGATTTGACCTAGTATTTGAATTGGCTATTTGACAGTTGTTAAAATAAAAGATGAAATGATATGTATAAGGTAGCTTATAGCTTTTCTAAAATTATACAATATTTTTTGTGTTAAAATAAATTGTAAATATTTTATTATTGGTAAAAAACTATCTACGTTTTTTCATCTGTGGACGAAATGGGTCAAAACGCAGGCGGCCATTACTAGACATCTTGTGACGTCACATTTCACAAAATATCTTCGTCTTTCGTAGCTCTTTGCTGAGAAAATTTATTTTTTTGAGTTGTTGTTGTGTAGTTTAACGAAATGGAGTCAGGATATACAAAAGCCGATAGTGCAAATCTGCCTAAAGTGAATTCATTCATGATCGCGCATTTCTTTGCGTGTAATCCTGACTTTTGCTCCGCCGAGTTTCGGAATGCGAAAACTTCCGTGTAAGTAGCGTAATTTCATAAATACAATGTAAGAGAAGATTTACTTGTACTTTCAACGTAAAGTACAAGTTAATCTTAGTTCAAATATTACCCAGAAACGTTTATGAAATGTTATAGGTTATGTTTTTATTTTCAGATCTTCGCGACAGTCTTGTGGTGATGATGCCTTATGGTATGTCCAACTAAAGAGGGAGGCAAGTTTGTGTGTCTTATAATGCAAAATTTGTCCTGAACAAAGTTCGTCAACAACCATACTCTGTGTCAATGAACTGTGAAAATGAAAGGAGTCAACAAAGTGTCCAGAGTGCTGACTTAACTGCTTCCAAAGGTTGCTGCAAGCATGCAGTGGCTTTCTTAGTGTGGACTCATAGAAGAAGTGAGGAGCAATCTTGCATGGCTCATTAATTGCAATATTAATAGGTGCAAAAGTGCCTGACGCAGTTGTTATGAAGAGGCGGAGATAAGACATTGTAAAAAAACAACTACCTAGGTGAAATTTTTCAGTGTGGCCTGTTCAATGTCAAGAATATCTTATGATAGCAGCATCACCTGATTGGGTTTTGAATGGTGATACTATCATAGAAATAAAGTGCCCAATGAATGAAAAATCTTATATGTTTCGAACAACCAAATCACTGCTTAGTACTTCACACAAGTGCAACTGTAGTGTGTGTGAAGTGTTTGTTTTGTGTGGCATCATGGGACTTTGAAGAAAATGGTCAATGTGATGCCTGCAGAATATACATTCTGAATATGTAAAAGACTTACTCTGTGAATTTGATATTTTATGGAAAAAAACTTAGGCCCTTAATTTTGTCTATAAAATTGGTACTAAATAAAAGAATTTTATTATTACAAATCATGTGTTTTTCATTAAATTATCCTGTAGTTAATCAGAGCACATTCAATAACAACACATTCATCCAAATATTTTAACAGCCTTTTGCAAAGTACAGAATGAGGTTTTAACATAGAGTACTCTCATATTATATCTCTGTGTTTCTATTTCAAGACAATCGATGATACAATAAACAATGTGGTACTTATGTCTGAATGCCTTACGTAACTTTCGTTTTACTGATTTTATATTTGATTTAATTATAAAAAGATGTAATACGCTTGCAATAAGAGCAATAGATTTCATGACTTTATTTTAAAAGGGAAGTTGCATCACTCTTAAAGTAAATTTTTAAAGTAAAAGTACTTTTGTTCTTTGCTTGACTACAAGTTTCTACAGCTTAGCTTCTAATCTTCGCCTGCAAACATACTTGAACTAATTATTCACTTGATTTAGGGCATACTTGTATTGCAACATCTTGAAAATTGTAGCAGTCCTCTTTCCCGGCTGCTGCAGACTGACAATCTAAAAAAATCAGATGATATTATTTATAACATACTATGTTAATGTTTTAAGTAACTACTATTTATTTAACAACTAGGTAGATATTACTACTGTGAAGAGACACAAATTTATCATTATTTTAATTAATATTTTTAGGTTGGGTTATGGGATCAGAGACCTTTGAAAAATAAATTAAACCTAAGTTGATATCTTCTATTCTAAATACTTACATCAAAATGGTCCTCAGAATAATATCGTAGATTTATCAGATGTAAACTGTAGGTCTCGGCGTGCTAACTGTAACCACTGTTTTCTTCATTTAGGACAATTTGTTAGGACATTTAATTGTAGCAATACTACACATGGGCACGGCACACGTCTTAAAGCTACATTTTATTTAAAAGTCCCTTAGCTTTCCATTCAAAATACGCACAAAAGTGAGAAGTCTTACAGTACCACAGGTGTTAACTTTGTTGTTTATTGAAATGTGACGTCACCGATTGCAAATATCACGTGACCGACTGTTTTAGCGCGCTTTTGAAACTAATGAAAAACAAATGTAAAAATCTTAAAAAAAAGGATTTTTTCAAGAAAATTAATAATGTAGGAGTTATAAATTGAACATAAGTACATTTTAAAATATATTCCCAAAATCTGTCAAGTAGCCAATTTGAGCCGCGAAACAAGTAGGAAATCAAGCCTGTTCCATTTTATTATTGAATATCTTTTGAAACCTTATTGTTTATCATGAATGTACCTACATAGTATTGTTATATATTATTATTAAACAATATAAAATATCTCATAAACGCAATTATGTACTTATTTATACACGTAACATACCAATGTAATTACTATTATTTAGATTACTTTCCGGACAAACATGTCTATTATTGTAATTGTATTATTTTTTCTTAAATATAATTTAGCATTAAGTTAATTTCACTTGTGAAATTGGCAGCACGAGGTCGTGCCTATGCAAAGGATGGCCGAATGTTATCAATTTAAATACATGTTATTAATTTATTATATTTTTAAATTAAAATTAGTTACCTAATTAAAATCGTACCTATTTAATTTTCAAAACACTGTTTCATAATTTTGTACGGAAACAGTGTTTTGACTCCAGCCTACGCGTTTGGCCGCAACCAATCAGGTGCCGGCACGACTATTACCGACTATTACCGACCATTGCCGATCTCGGTCGGGGAGGGGAATGGCTGCGCGACGAAGCGCAGTCAATTCCCAACGTTAGGATATTAGTGTTCTGTGTTCCCAACACTCCAAGCGTGAAGTACTAAATTAGTGAACTAAGTACCTATTGTGATATATATAATATACCGTGGTGATTATAAAAATTGTGAGTATTACCTTGTTATTATTTTAGCTGTAAAAACCTTTTGCCACTATAAAGTAACGTAATTTTGAGGTGAAAATCGTTAGCAGATATAAATCGCTAACAGTAGGTATACCGTAAAACCTTACAAGATTGCCAAACTGATATGATTTTGCCCACCAGGGTACTTTTTTTAAAAGTCCTAGGATTATGAAGAATTTTATAGTAGCTCTTATTTCTTGTTTAATGGTAGAAACTTGAATATGTCACTGGCAACACTAAATAACCGATTGTTGCGAATTTTACGTCAGTTGACTGTCAGGTGGTGTCAAAGTTGGTGGTTTTTTTGGCGGGCCAAAGTTCGTGCGGAAAACTTTTTTCAAAACAGTAGGGTACGGCGTCGTACAATGAACCGGGTAAATTTTAGGAGCCTGTAGTTTTTACATTTTTTAGCTTTTGCTATTGGTTTTTCCCCTGTCTTATGCAGAATTTATCCGACTATCATCGTGCATACAAATTTTTTGACAGTTGGGCCTAGTTTGAGTAGGAGAAATGTTTTTTTAAAAACTCAGCTTTGGTTCATTGTGTCCACTAGGTAGTACAAATTGAACCGGGGTATTTTCCACATTGAACCACCATTTACCACCTACCGAAATATTGGTATTTATCAATTTCAAAGCATGGCAAATAAAACAATGGTAAATTTTTATGATTTGCTTTATTACCGAAAGGGCCAGTCTTATAAATGTTAAAAAATAACAATAAAATTACACTTCAGAAGTGTAATTTTATCGGTTAGTGAAAAAAATTACAAATATATTGAGCTAAATGGTATTATTAAGAGATCAAATTTCTTATGAACACAAACACTATAATTTAACTTAGTTTTAACGAATTATTTTAACAGTATCTTCTATATCAAAATGCAAACAAAAATCAGTACACTTCAGTGCAAAAAAAAATTGCTTACTATGACAATATTTGTGATTTGGCATAATTGTTCGTTGCAGCTGTGACGTCACCTTTTATTCTGGAAGTTACTTTGGTCCGCGCCATCCTATAAAAATTCCTTTTTTAATTTATTAGTTTATAATTTCCAGTTAATATGCAGTTTTTTTTGTGACTTCACACAAAACAGTACAATTGCACGGAAGTGTAATAAGTGAATAGTACACAGTGAACTGTGGTTCAGTCTGTACTTCATGTATGTGGCTCAAAGAGAGACACCGCACGTGCTTCGCAATAATCTCAAAATTTCACCGGATAAACCAGGGCATATTAAGACCAAATATCATGCATTAGAAAGCTAAATATGTGCACTATTACACGTAATTATTTAAATACTGACATTCAATACCGAAAACAAATGAAAAATCAAAGAAAACTGATGAAAAAACTTACTTTTCCGATCGATTTTAGTAAAAGTCCTCGCCCAACCTTCGTCATTCACGGGATCGCCGCGCAAACTCAGCGGTGGGTAGGGGGGCTGTAGGGACCTTATTTACCGGCACAAGCGCGAATCGGCAACGTTGCATATTCGAATACTTTCGATGGTTCAATGTTGCTGTCTGGTTCAATGTACGACTACCGACCCTACTTGCAGTTGCAGCAGGCAAGTAATTATTTTACCACTATAAGTTTGTAACAAATAAACAATAACTATCGAATATCTGACGCGAAACCTCTTTTAAACTTGAAAATATTAAGGTGGGCAATGTCAAATTACTTTTTCTGGAGTACTGTTTACGACTTTGCCCACCAAAATATTGCTATCAGGGTTGTCACTACGACATCAAATTAAAATTGATTTATGTAGTTTCTATTAGTAGCAGGTCAATTGTTATTCTTAAAAAATCGTCTGTTTTATTATGAAAAACTAGCTAAATATCAGCTGTTTCATCCGGTCAATGATCTTTATATTAGTCTGTTTGTTGTATTGAAATTGTAGTTTACATACTTGTACATTATTTATTACAGTATAAATTTAAACTTTTTGTACGTTTAGTAATAAGGTACTTATCATTATCATACGATTGTTTTATTTACCATGGTTAAAATGTTCCTATAACAATTAAAAGATTTCTTTTTCCTAATGCTTAGATAGATTTCCTAGATCTCTTATATTATTTTCTGTACCTGATTTATTGTGTTCATTTTTATAAATCGGTAGGTATATATTTTCCTTGATTAAAGTTTAGGTAGGTAGGTACTATGCACCTACAGTTGACATGGCCGAAACGATATTAAAATTTAATTGGTACTTAATTACATTTCAATATAATTATAGACTGTTAGTAAACAACAAAAAGGTGACAACCCTAGCACATCTTTTTATTTGTATGAAAAATTACAAAAAATTATTTGTGTCTTTGCCCACTCAATTTAGGCGATTAATTTGCTGGTTGGAGTGGAGTTTACGGGACGCAGGACTTAGAAAATTTTCGACGAATTTTTTTATGTATATATAACATATATTTTTTTTTATGGCTACGTAAAGAGGGTCACTAGGGGTGCAACTTTGGTTCAGGTGATCTACCCCAAAGTTCAATGACCTCGGTGCTAGAGGTCAAAGTATGTCGTTCAGTTTAAAGGCGAAAAAGACAGAAAATTTTCGACATGTATTTTTTTTATATATATATAACATATATTTTTTCTTATGCCATCAGAAAGAGGGTCACTAGGGGTGCAACTTTGGTTCAGCTGATTGACCCCAAAGTTCAATGACCTCGGCGCTAGAGATCAAACTGTGTCCGATACAGATACCGATACAGAGCATTCCGATAAGAGTTGATTAGGTTCAATTTGATTGGCGGATCCGATACAGAGTACCCCGACTCCACGTGGTCTTGTGCGTGGCGCCCCTAGAGTGTATATAATAAGCCGGAGGCGCGAAGGGAGTGCAGCCTCCGCCAGCCGTAACAAGGGACAGGCACCGCGCGAGCCACAGCGGCTGAGGCTGGTCGCCGAAGGCGACCAAAAAGCCGAAGCTGCGGAGGTGAGCAGTGGTGCCTGTCCCTTGTTACGCAATGGCGGAGAGGCTGCACTTCCCGCAGCGCCGGAGCTATCGCGATCCTGAAACTTTCCGGCATCGACTCCAGCAAAAACCAACGATTTTACAAAAAAGGTCAGCGACCTTGACCTCAAAGGTCACTGACATGTGCTCGAAAATGATTAATTTAACTTTCCGGTATCGACTCTAGCGAAATCCAACGTTTTTACAAAAAAGGTCAGTGACCTTGACCTCAAAGGTCACTGACATGTGCTCGAAAATCATTAATTTAACTTTTCGGCATCGACTCCAGCAAAAACCAACGATTTTACAAAAAAGGTCAGCGACCTTGACCTCAAAGGTCACTGACATGTGCACGAAAATGATTAATTTAATTTTCCGGTATCGACTCCAGCGAAAACCATCGTTTTTACAAAAAAAGTTCAGTGACCTTGAGGTTAATGACTCAAGGTCACTTATCTAAGGTGCATTGAACCTTAGGTCAAAGGTCAATGACCTTGACCTTGAAAAAAAAAACATAAATTTTTTGCGTCCCGTAAACTCCACAGTGACCAATTTGCTTGCTAAAACGTTTCATAGTAAGATATAAAGTAACATTGATTTTCCTATTGCTTGTTCCTTTTTAAATCTTGTGATCATAAAGTCAAAAATACTGAAATTACGATGTTTTTTGCAAAATGGGCAAACTTGTAAAAAACAAAAATAATTGGCCCGCTCTCTAAATTATGATTTTTACATAATACCATCCCATTTTATTCGATTTATAATATTATTAGTTGCAAAGAACAGTAAGTATATTTATATTAATTTAGTGCAAAAAATTAATATGAACTATACATACTTTTAAAATTATCTTAAATTGAATCACAAAATCCAAGAAAATTGGGCAAAGTTGCACTGTTTTACGGTACCTATTTCTTACAAATCAGTTCTAAATATTATTCAGTTATAATACGTAATACAATAACAATTAGTTACTTATATAATATAACATAATATAAAATTACGATATAAAAATTGTAGTTTTATTCAAAACAAACCAATGCTGCATAGTTATAACTCTAATGAAATAAATAAATGTTTGATCATGGTTGTGTTTATTCTAATTTAATTTAACATTCCTTTAATCTATGCTTTGCAAAATAAATTATAACAAGTACAAAATATTTATATAATATAGAAGTAAAAATCGTAGGTATCTCAAACTTTGACATGGCTGTAGAGCATAAATAGGTTAATATCATGTACGTATCTTCTATACTAATATTATAAAGAGGAAAGATTTGATTGTTTGTTTGTTTGTATGTTTGTTTGTTTGTTTGTTTGTTTGTTTGTTTGAATTGAATAGGCTCCGAAACTACTGGACCGAGTTAAAAAATTCTTTCACCATTAGAATCCTTAATTTTACGTGATGAACATAGGCTATTAATATTTTCAAAAAAGTTAGGGATCCGCATGAAAAATTCAATAATTGAACCGTGGGCTGTATATTCAACCTCTTTTTCTATTATGGCGCGTCAGAATAGAAAAAGAGGTTGTATAGCGCACGGTGCTTGCTTTTTCTCTACGGCCAGTGTCAGTTTTGGAATGTCGAGTCAATGTCAAAAACCCCAATGCTGTTAAAAAAAGTAAAGATCCGTATGAAAACTGGGTTTCACCCATCGTTTTAGTGTGTATAATTTCTGAAATTTTTGTTTAATACCCGTGCGAAGCCGGGGCGGGCCGCTAGTATCCTATATAGGTACTGTCATCGATCATAGTAAACAGGTTTTACCTTTCCAAGCAGTTTACCTATCCTCATCTTTAAACCTTAACATTAACACGTCATTTTACACATCATTGAATGAATGAATAAACACTTTTTTGTAACATTTACAAAGAAGTTCTGACAATCCATATCAATACCAGTTGGAAGTTCCCAAGATGCTGGCGTTGCCTCGCCGCATGGCAATACTGTTATTCTTAGCGATTCAGAGCACCATTGCGTGGTCAAACAAAGACGAACAATAGTCGAAAGCAAGGAAATGGCAAACAGATGACCAACAACAATGTTTTACTGGTTTCTTTATGATATTGTAGTGTTTTTTGCCCAGTTGTTTCATTGTTTGATGTCCACGGGGGCAAATCAACGCTTCTTTAGATAAAGAAAATCTGTAATGTTATTTTTGTGTTTACTAAAATGAATTGAATGGCTTGTTGCGAGATAAAAACCTTATAAATATTCACAGAATGGCAATTTTTTATTTCTGGGTTGAGGTTATATAAATGTACTTAATTCGGTACCTATATTAAGAAATTATTTTACTAAAAAAGATATAGGTAAAAATAAAATTTTATTCTGTGCTTGGTCATGATGTTTTTTGTTAGTGAAGGTTATGTATGATATACCTAACCTACCGACCGAGTTTATCCTTTGTGAGTCAACAGGTTAATTAGGGCCGTTAGTAATTATATAGCTACACGTAATACTTACCTGTATCATACTAGTTATAATAATTTAGGTAAATCTTCTTATAGTAAGATTGGACAATAGGGTTTTCAGCAAACCTTGAAAAACGTGCTAATTTCTTTTCTAAACTATTCCGTCCCGGCTTCCCACGGGTAAGTACCTATATAACAAAAATTTCAAAAATATAATTTGTATTTCTCAATAGGTACTACACGTGTCATGTATTGAGTTACATTATTGAAGTTTTCATTCGGATCCCAAATTTTTTATAGCCTACGGCAACTTTTTCCTATGTCTATGCCTACGGCCATGCCTATGGCCATCCTATGGCCATGTTTATCACGTCACGGATAATAATAGGATTTTAATGGTGAAAGAGGTTTTCAAATCCGTTCAATAGTTTCTGAGCCTATTCAATCCAAACAAACAAGCATCTAAATTTCCTCTTTATAATATTAGTAAGTATATAGGGCTGAATATAAAATAAGCCGAAACTTAAAACCTGTAAAGCCGATGGGTCTCTTCAAAACAAGAGTCTAGATTTCTGACATTGTGGTAATCGGCCACGTGGTTACTTTTCATAAAGTGAGAGATTGTGGTCACATGAAAGTTTATTACTGCAGCGCACGTGCTTTTTAGTAGACCATTGTCCGTCCCTTGGCTACTGTTTAATTCAATCTCCCTGTCAAAGTTCATCAAGGTGTTGAGCTATTTAGGCATGATAAGGTTACAGACAGACCAGTTCCTTTAGAATTTATAACATTATTATAAAAATGGATATGGATTAACAAAAACTAATCCAAACTTTTCTACTTTAATGCCATTTTCAGTTATTGTTTTTGGTATGGATTCTCAACCAAAACCTAATGGTAATATAATAACACAACTGTTATTTTGGTAGGTAACTACTGAAATATCCAGAATGTTCTTCAAAAATCCCATCGATGACCGAATCCCCCGTCGATTCTAACCCGCAAAAGCCCGCTGTGAATTAAGGGTACTGATAATTATTATCAGTACCCTTCTTATTACGGTGTCTATTTAAAGCGAAAACCAGCGGCGCCATAAAAAAAGAAGTTGAAACTGACAAGTCAAATCATTGGTTGCTATCTTAGATTATAGAGGAATATAGATCTGGCATAAACATCTATACGAACTTGTTACGAACAGTTAGTTATAGAAGTGTGATGTATTTCGACAGCAGAGTTACTGACATATCGACATCTCTTTTTGACTAATGAAGATAATCATGAGTAAAAAAGGACAACAGCAGTTTGATCATGACTGAAAATGGCAACATTGTTTTGGTGACGTCACAAAATACCTCACCCCTCACCCCCTGCGGCCGGTCGCCATGTTTTGTCTCCGTAAACAACAAGTACATCAGTTGTCATCCGGACTTGTTTTTATTCGAAAATGAAGGAAATTTAGAGTTAATAGGCGATAATTATGCTTTTTTATAGTGTGCAAACTTGGAGAATAATGCATTTTATAAGTGTATGTGCAGAGTGTTTGGCTGTCGCATGAAAATCAACAAAAAACATCAAAATATAACGTTGCATGGGAAAGGTACGGAATTCATTCAAAATTTCTTACATTTTCTATTATTTTCAAACATTTTGCTGTTTGTGGGAAAGTTTATAAAGATCCGCTTGCTTTTCTTTATTCATTTAATGTTTTACTATGAATATTATGTGATTTTAGGAGAAAATTATTCGTCATAGTAAATAGAGTTAGGGTTCGGTATTTTCAAAACATCGATTATCGATAACGAATTATTTCATCGACGCAGTACCAATAACACAAAAATAAAAATAAATCCTTTACAGCAGCGTCAGCAACTTTGAACCAAGCTAACCAAGATTCAAAGGTGTGGTGCCAGGGACAGAATTTTTGGTTGGGGTGGAGTTTACGGGACGCAGGACTTAGAAAATTTTCGACGAATTTTTTTATGTATATATAACATGTATTTTTTTTTATGGCTACGTAAAGAGGGTCACTATGGGTGCAACTTTGGTTCAGGTGATCCACCCCAAAGTTCAATGACCTCGGCGCTAGAGGTCAAAGTATGTCGTTCAGTTTCAAGGCGAAAGACTTAGAAAAATTTCGAAAGATGTTTTTAGGCATATTATAACAAATGTTTTTTCTTGTGGCATCGTTAAGAGGGTCACTAGGGGTGCAACTTTGGTTCAGCGGTTTGACCCCAAAGTTCAATGACCTCGGTGCTAGAGGTCAAAGTGTGTCGTTAAATATGGATGCAGAAACAATATAAAAACTTTGCAGAGCATTCCGGGAAGAGTTGATTAGATTCAATTTGAGTGGCGGATCCGACACAGAGTTCCCCGACTCCACGTGGTCTTGTGCGTGGAGCCCCTAGAGTGTATATAATAAGCCGGAGGCGCGAAGGAAGTGCAGCCTCCGCCAGCCGTAACAAGGGACAGGCACAGTGTGCCTGTCCCTTGTTACACAATGGCGGAGAGGCTGCACTTCCCGCAGCGCAGGAGCTATCGCGATCGCGATGCAATAAAAAAAAACATGAAGAAATACCCCGACACATAGAATTCCAAAAATACAAAAAGGTCTAACTTTGTATTTGAAACTGATTTATTTAACTTACCTGTATAGACTCCAGCTTAAACTAACGTTTTTACAATAAAGGTCAGTGACCTTGTGTTCGAAAATGATTGATTTAACTTTCCGGCGTCGACTCCAGCAAAAACCAACGTTTTTACAAAAAAGGTCAGTTTTTGATGGAATGGGCTTGATAGGTCAGTGATTGTCTAAGACTCTTCCACACACGCCATCAAGGTACAAGCTGCAGAAACTGGCAGTCCACACGAAACTTACCTTGGGCCGAGCGCGGCAACCTAAATAATTGTCTTATATGAATATATTAGTATTAGTACTGAGTAGAGAGGATATTCATTGAATTGAGTGCCAGCCAAAGCTTGGGGAAGTTGTAGTGTTAATATTAACTGAATTGAGCTGTACTGTACGTAGTAAATAGCGTTTTTTATTGAACTTGATGAAATCTATTGTAGTATCCCGTTTTTAGACGATAGGACGGAGGGTAATATAATGCTAATGACCCGTTACGGCCGTTACGGATCACCTAGGTATAGAAACTTAAATAAAACTGAACAGAGCTTAAAGATAGGTACTTATTCTTCTACTTACTAATATTCGAAAATTTAGAATTCAACTCCGTGCAACTCAATTACTTACTTATCGATATTCAATGTTAAAATACGCGCAACTCTACGGCAGGCCGCCATCTTTGTGCCAGACTAACTTTAGGTATGCACGTAGGTATTTCAGGTCTATTTATATTCCTTCGTCTGAGGTTGCTATCAAAAGTTGGACAAATGACAATGTCGGTGTTGCAAATGTCTGGTCTGGGCTTCCGTCAAAAAAGATAAATAATTTCGAGTTTTTTAATGTTAAAAAAAACATAGTTTGTTCAAAATATTAATAAATTTATGAAAGGTAATAAATCTATTCAAGATTTTAGTTTAACTATAACATCAGAGTGAAATTGATTTGTCCTACTATTCCATTTTCAGCAGTGATGTAAGACACGGTATAATTTATAGAATATTAGTATTATGATATAAAACATACACTTTATGTCTTGTAACCTCGTCGTTATGTGTGATGTTGAGTTTATAACACATCATGTATTGTTCTAGATGTTAAAATATTTCGGACCAGTAATTTGGAGGTTAGGTTCGAGAGGGTCGGTCCGCCAGTACTCGGCGCCCGGAGCCGCGGCGGCGGCGGCTGCCCGCGACAAGCTGGAGCTCGCGCAGGGCGCAGCCGACGCGCCCGCCAAAACTGAACAGATTAATGACAGCCCAGGTACGCACCAACTTTGAAGCTCCTAGACTAACATTTTCTGAAAATAAAGCTGAAAACAATATTAGCAAAGTAATATTACGACTTCACGTGGTCACAGTTTCATGTTCTGTCTTCACTTATAATATTACGACTTCACGTGGTCACAGTTTCATGTTCTGTCTTCACTTATAATATTCTTGCATATTAGAACTATACCTACAGCTAAATTGAGAGTGAAATTATTTAAATGACTATTTTAGGCCTAGTGGCAGCTGCATTTGCGAGCCTGAATTCCCCTGAAAGTGCGAGCAGCAGCAGCAAGACGCCGAGCCCCAAGTCCGTGAAGCAGTCGCGGCTGCAGCAGGTGGACGGCCAGATTGCACGGGCCGCAGACATTAACAGCTTGCTGGCCGTAGCCGAGATGCCCATTGTGTCCAGGAGACATGCTTTAAAAGTAAGTGGACACATTTTCTGTGGAATAAGCCATTTGTTTGTGATTCTAATTCCCAATTCTTGAAACCATGTTCAGTAATAAAAATACTAAAATTGGTATTTTTATTATCTATAGCATTCTTCATTAAAATGTTTCAAAAATTTCAATTAAAAGCTAGATTTCGAATTCCAAAATTTAATAACTTCATCCACCCAATATTTTAAAAACCCTGAAACATGCTAGTGAAATATAAAGCAATCAAAACTTGATATTTAACTAGCAACCCCCTTTGGGTTCGCACCTCTACCTACAGTGATGATATTATTGCATGCTATACACATAAATATAAAAATTTCGCTTGAATCATTAGCCGTTTATCAAATGGATTTATTTGTTTGGAAAAATAGACATCTATATATTTTGTCTGCTGACCCATCCACAACACATCTGTTCATTTGTTTACATCCATTCATATCTGAATGTAAGCAATGGAAAATTGGAATAAGTATGTGTGGTGTGGGTAGAGAGGGGAACTCAAATCAAATGTTTTGGGTTGAACAGAGCAAAATACCTATTGAGTAGAAAAATCTTGGGTTGAACAGGGCAGCACTCTCAATCCAACATTGAAGTCAATTCAAATTATGAGAGACAGAACAAAGATGAAATGGATGTTATATCTGAAATAATCAAAGAACAATGGCAGAATTTGGTCTGGACTTTTTTTTGCGTCCATGGATCTGATGTATATGAATCAAATTTAATAAATTTTCTACGATTTTTCAATTATTCACTCCTTCTCGTAAAGGCCGGAGTTATTTTATGATATTTAAAAGCTTATCAAATGATATTCGAACTAGATACATTCGAAATGTTACCATTTTATTAGTGGTGCGGGTACAATTATTGAATGCAATGTATCATTTGTCTTTGATTTGTCTTTGATAGTGTCATGTTGTCAGCGGTTGTCTGTCAAGACGCCATAGAATCTAGAACGTAGTGGTTTTATTCTCTTTGACAGAATCCTTCCGAGACTTCGGCGTTTTTCATCTCTGCTGTGTTTTGTGTTTATATTTTGGTTTTCTATTTATTTTTACCCGAATTACGGAAGCCACAGGCGACGTATGTAACACCCGACCTGGACTGTTTATGGACTGATTGATACTGCCCTGTGTCTGGCTAGTGCGTGCCCTTATGACTCCGATATTGTTGTTTTGGGTGTTCTGGGCATTTTCTATGTAAAATAAAAAAATATCTATTAATGTAGGTATACCTATATAATATATTGTTTTAAGTAGGTACCTATATAAGTTATCTAGTAGGAACTCATAACATAACACAACCTTTGCTTAGCTTCGGGCTAGATGATGCTGTGTGGATTGTCCAACATTATTTATTAAAACCCTCAGTTTTTTTGTGTTTACGGGGCAAGTAGGTACATTTTTTTTAATACACGCCCAGCTTCCTTAAACAAGAAGAGAAGTTTAGAATTTGTTTTGCTCATTTTGTTTATCATTTCTCATTTCGAATATATAAGGTGGCGTGGTCTAATTGATAAGACCAAACCCAAGACCAAACCACATTATCCATTTCTTTATGATTTGATTTCAATCTGCGATGTTTTATAGACAAATATTGTTTGACGTTCATTCATAACCAAAAAATTCAAACACTGATATCTTTTTTTTCCGGCTTTCCCCAAAGAAAATAGTCTCATTTATAGATTCTGGAGCTAACGCCAAATCTTTTAACATTTTTTTCATTACGGGACGCTTCCATTTGATCCCAGACAATTCTTAGTATGGAGACCTGCCATTGTTCTTTACAATTTCAATTTTCAAAGACTAACTTATTACACCGAATACCTACCTGAGTTTAGCTAGTAAAAGCCCACATAATATATTAGTAAATATCTATACTAATATTATAAAGAGGAAAGATTTGATTGTTTGTATGTTTGTTTGTTTGTTTGAATTGAATAGGCTCCGAAACTACTGGACCGAGTTAAAAAATTCTTTCACCATTAGAATCCTTAATTTTCCATGATGAACATAGGCTATATAATATTTTCAAAAAAGTTAGGGATCCGCATGAAAAATTCAATAATTGAACCGTGGGCTGTATATTCAACCAATTTTTCTATTATGGCGCGTCAGAAAAGAAAAAGAGGTTGTATAGCGCACGGTGCTTGCTTTTTCTCTACGGCCAGTGTCAGTTTTGGAATGTTGAGTCAATGTCAAAAACCCCAATGCTATGCTGTTAAAAAAAGTAAAGATCCGTATGAAAACTGTGAAACCCATCGTTTTAGTGTGTATAATTTATGAATTTTTTGTTTAATACCCGTGCGAAGCCGGGGCGGGCCGCTAGTTTATAATAAAATCCCTATAATTATTAAAGATGAAATAAAAGATGCCACTTTCTCAAAAGGACCATATTAATCTATAACAAAACTAGCGGCCCGCCCAGGCTTCGCACGGGTATTAAACAAAAATTTCAGAAATTATACACACTGACACGATGTGTTTCACAGTTTTCATACGGATCCCTTACTTTTTTAACAGCATTGGGATTTTGACATTGACTCAACACTCCATAACTGACACTGGCCGTAGAGAAAAAGCAAGCACCGTGCGCTAATATTAAACCTCTTTTTCTATTCTGACGTGCCTTAATAGAAAAAGAGGTTGAATATTCAGCGCAGGGTTCAATTATTGAATTTTTCATACGGATCCCTAACTTTTTTGAAAATATTATATAGCCTATGTTCATCACGGAAAATTTAGGATTGTAATGGTGAAAGAATTTTTCAAATCGGTCCAGTAGTTTCGGAGCCTATTCAATTCAAACAAACAAACATACAAACAAACAATCAAATATTTCCTCTTTATAATATTAGTATAGAAAAGAGGTTTATTGGTCTGTTTTGGCTAATTCTTCAACGGGCTGGACCTATTATGACGGGAATCATCGCTAAATAGGTGACTTTTATTTTAGAGAAGTTAGTGGACCAAAAGGCAAAAACAACCAGACGTTAGGGAAATAAATAAGATACAGGAATAATAAAAATATAATATTAAATGTGAAGAATGTTTGTTGGTGTAGATGGTGTCGACGCTGTCAGAGTGGTCGAGCAGCAACAAGGTGAAGTTGTCTGAGTTCGAGCGGGACCCGCGCTTCCTCAAGCTGTGCCGCATCCTGGCGCGGTCCGGGGCGAGCGCGCCGCGCGCCGCGCCCGCCGAGGACCTGGGCACGGTGCTGGCCGTGACGGGCGACGACGAGGCCGCGCGGCTCATCGCCAACCTCACGCTGCCGCAGATGGTTAAGGTACTCACCGTATACACCCTTCGGATTTTTTCTTTTCTTGCGACAACGCCCAGCCTAAACCGCTGAAGCTAGAAAACTGAATGTACTGAAAAACGTATTAATTAAAATACGTGTTTGAGGATTTTTCAAAAATGTTATATTAAAGTATTAAAAAAAAGTCGAATTATTGAGGTTTTTGTGGTGAAATAGGTTTAAAGAACTTTAGTCTCATACAAACACAATGGTTCACTTCAAATGAGATACAATAAAAAAATTAATCTAGGTTTATCACTATTTAAATTACCTCTGGTACCTAAAATTAAATTATAACTAATGTTATTGAAAGATTTACATTAGGCTACAGAGTATGTAATATAAGTTTATTTTTAAAAGCATTTAAACTAACACATTATTTTATAGAATTTAGCAAATTATTAAATAGTGTAGCTCCATCTGATAATTATAGTTTTTGTACCGTAATTAGTATGTGTTTTAGCGACTTGTAATTTTATTTTATTTCATAGGTTGTATTTATTTTCTTTCAGATGTAATTTAATGTTTGATTGAATAGAGTTTGAAGTAATTTTTTTTAATCAAAATGCATGTTTTATATGTAAAGTTTATTTATATTGACAATGTTAGTTTTACTGTATAAATGTATTAACCATGGACGCTATTTGCTTTAAATTTACAGAGAAAACTAAACAAACAAAAATATGCCTTTATTAACAAAGAAAATTACAATAATCTAACTAAACTAGAACTAGTATTTACAATTGATACAATTTAGCTAACTGCAGTCTGTTACAAACAAACTATAGGTAGCTCAACTGATCCATATATATCCATATTTAATTTTTATACGTATACAAAAATACTCTATACATATTTTAGGATTTTTTAGGGTTATTAGAGTTTGAGATTCGTAGTTTAGCTCCGTATTGAAATATCTATGTATAACTTATTTATATAGCTTACGTCACTAACATGAAACTTTCTGTATTTCCTGAAGAAAAGACAAAAAATCAGGATTATCTAAAATATTCCTGAAAATGGGTTGGAACGGGTTAAAGTTTGAGTTTGGCTCTGTATGACTTTCTAATTAGTGATGGTACCGAATTAACTTTTCAAAAATATACTGAGAAAACACGTGTTTCAGTTTTTTTTTATAAAACTCTTTAAAAAAGGATAATTATGAAGACGAAGATTTTAAAGACTTTTATAACTTGTGACTTTTTATCCAGTGTCCCAATCACCTTGAAACTCGCTGAAATTTATTGAACATGACATGTGTTTATGATTTTTCAACATAAAATATGTTTTGAAGTTAATCAGGTTTTTTTGTAAATTTGACCAATATTTACTTGAAATATTGAGAGAAAATTAAAATACCTAATACCTAACACATGTTTCTGGTGAAAATTATGTAAAGGGCTTTATGACAGAGTAGGATTCAAAAATTTTACAAGTTCACCGAAGAAAGTAAATTTGGCTCCGTTCTGGCTCTAACTTATTAATTCAGTTTTATTAGAAAATTATTAAAAAAAATGTTAGAATACTCTACTCAGATTCAGGTAATTTATAATTGTAGAGAGTAATTTTTACAATCATTTTGAACAACTTGTGTGCTTATGAAGTACACCGTGTCATTAGATTCACTATGAAAAATTACAGTAAATGATTATTTTTTTTTTAAAGAAAACCCATATAACGGCCTTATACATGATATTCAAAGCGGGTTTCAGGAATTTCCGACTCTTAAAATGGGGTATTTGCTGATTTCGTCAAGATTTTTTACCCTAAAGTCCACGCAGATGAAATTGCGAGCTAGTATTAGTACCTATAGAATACATCGGACCAAATTATGTAAATAAAAGTAATTGAGAAATCAATAGTGTTTCATATTAAAAACCAAGTTTACGAATAAGTCAAAATACATAAACACATTTTTGGCTACTCTTGGCTACGCTCGTATTTACATAAGCTCCGAAGAACGGATGAACTTCACCAAAACTAGGAAACAAACTGAACTGGAACTTCTTTGAAATACAGTGATACCCCGTACTTACGCGATAGGTTAGTCCTAGCGATTGCCGTGGAAATCGAATTCGCGTAAGTCGGGGTTCAACTTAATCGGGACTAGAGACTAAAGCAAACAATAATTCAGAAGAGAAAAGTTAAATAAAAAAAAATGTAAGATAATGCGTAACATTTACATTCTTATTAATAAAGTAAACTATGTTATGTTTGCGATTGTTGTTGATTTTCCGATTCAACTGGGTCTAGCGAATCTAGAAATTATTGAACGTCATCATCAGCGTCCTCTAAGTTTAATTGTTTGACGATAGCGACCACTTCTCTTCTATTATGCTATCGATTTGTTCTGGATCTGACACTAATTCTGAAACCGCGTATCTCCGTATTCGCGTAAAACGGGGTGGCGTAAGTCGGGGTATTACTGTATTTCACAAATAGCTAAAGCGAGTGTCTGTCAGGTCAGGTTAATGCATGAGTAGTAGATACATGCGGTTGCGTGCGCGCGGCAGGTGCTGAAGGCGCTGCAGGCGAAGGGGCGGCGCAGCACGCCGCTGCTGCGCGCGCTGGCGCACGGCGTGGCGCGGCACGCGGAGCCGCTCGACCTCAAGCGCTGCGCCGACCTGCTCTACTGCTGCGCCGCGCTCAGCTTCCCCGACCCGCAGCTGCTCGACCGATCTGCAAGTCAGTGCCTC
>OZ007523.1:41638-71441 GCA_963931895.1 Eupithecia pulchellata
CATTTAAACTTTGCCTTTCCTACCCTGACTTTCATAAATCTTTAGATGTATAACTAACATTTAACACTGAAAAAAAACTTTGCCTTTCCTACCCTGACTTTCATAAATCTTTAGATGTACGAGTATAACGAACATTTACTACATAGATCAAGACAAACAACTTTTGTCTCGTCATGCCTTGTCTATATGTTACTGGCTTGTGCGGCTTTCGTATTATGGCTTTAATGTGTGACCGGCTATATAAAGCTAAGAAGATCAGAACTGGATATTTACTTATAATTATTTTTGTTAGGAAAAAAACATTGTATTATTTTATTAGACAAAGATGTAGAACAAAAGTTGTTCGTCTTGATCTACCCAAGTCGCCTTTAAGAGGTTTTTGATCATCTGCCAATAAACGAGTTTATTGAAAAATCCTGAAACGCGTGTTCAATAGTTTTTTATTTTTAGTATTTCCTGTAAGTTATAAGCAAATCGGGCCACAAAATGCTCTAAAAAAAACCTCTTTCCATCCTATTAGGGATGAATATTTAAAACAGGGAGTTCATATAGCGGAAGGTTGTGCAGTGAAAGGTGCCTTCCCTCAAAAATTTCAGATTTTTAGTTTCAGCGGTTTGCGCTGGGTGTGTCCCTTAAATAAGTATTAATGTTAAAACGCTATTTTCGGTATTGTAAGAAGTATACTATTATCTATAAGCTAAGCAACGAGTAGAAATTTTATAATCTTATTGTAGCTCTAGAAAACTTTTCTTGCCGGCATAGAATTTAACTACCTTAACTCTTCCCGTGGGTGTCGTAAGAGGCGACGAAGATTGATTGATAGATTTATTTATTCATGAACAATATTACAATTGTATTAAGAGAGACACACCGGGGGGCGGGCAGCACTCGGGGAAAAATAATAATTTTACCTGTACCGGTTAGGAATGTTTTGTTAAGGACCTATTAAATTTGATACCTTTGTTAGCCTATTATTAGCTCTCTGTGCTGACTGAGGCGTATAGTATAGTGAAGTACAGTAGAGTGTTACGATGTTCCAGCGTCCACCGGATAGCAGTGATGGGGCTGGACTACCATGACATGTCTCGCAAGGTGCCGGCGCCGCTCGGGCCCGCGCAGCTCGGCGCCGCGCTGCTCGCGCTGCAGGTACGTGCACGCGCACCGCCGCGACCTGGCGCGCGACTCGCCACTCGCCACTCGCGACCTTAGTGACGACTTGGATCACGAGATGCGGAACAGCGGACGACGAGCGGCACAGGAGGCGTACACCGGGACGCTCAACAACTAGTACCTATGAAAATATACAGCGGAATCTTTGTTAAACGTGACTAGCGCATCAAGGTGACTCTAAATTATAAAGATAGTTTCCAAATCGAAAGACTCTGTTTCATTCGAGGATCGTTTACTATGAACGAAGTGGACGAGCGAGGATCGAGTCTGGTTTTATACAGATTTGAACTCGTCACTCGCGCTTTGAAATGAAATATATTTGTTTCAGGGCTTCAAAGTTCTACAGATCCCGTACACGGAGTACAACCCCAAGGACAAGCTGGTGGCGCGCGTGCAGTACGTGGAGCGGCGCCTGCGCGCGCTCGTCGCGGCGCAGGCGTAGCGCGCGCATGCGCCCCGCGGCAGGTACGTAGGTGCACGACCTCGTCGCGCCGCGGTCTGTCTGTGATGCAATCTTGCAAGTTAGATACACGTGAAGGTCCGATTCAGCTGACATTTGACTTGCTTGTGTCATTTAAATATGTAACACTTGAATATAAATAAGGACTGTTGAGGGGCGCACCCTCAGCCTCACGAACCACGCTTGCCTCGACTTTAGACTTGTCCTTATTTTTGAACTATGTAATAAAAAACAAAATAGAGTTTGTTTTTTAAATGAATTAGTTGAATGTTTTGTCCTTTATAGTATTTACTTAAATAATGTAGTTCGTAATGTAATTTTGCGGCTCACTCGGACGCGCCGGTGATTCTCACCACTTTCGTTTTTTGCAGACAGGAATTTTTGGAAAATTTATGTGAGGAAATTAATTTTGGACACAAAACACGCCTGTGAATCTGAGGTTATATTAAACCTCTTTGAAGACTTAAAAAAGTTTGAACGTTTTTAGTAACTATAGCCTCCGAGAGCCTAGAGCGAGAGGCTAAGTTCACTTCAACTCGAGGATTAGTTCTTCCATCGGCGACCCCGGAGTGTGAATAACTTATTAAGAATAATAAAATCTTTATTCGTAGCTAAAATACAATGTATCAATCAACTAAGTGCTTATATGTAGATATGTATTAAGTTACTACAACATGGAAATGTGTAAATGATTGTGAATGTGTGAATGAGGTAGGTACCTACAGTTCTACAGTTGTGATAGGTATTTGTACAAATTTCGATTCTGTTTTCCTACAATTTTTGTGAAATGTTTATGAAAATGTCTGTTTCATATTATATAATGGTAAAGATTGGAGTAGAACAGTAGAAAGGACAAAGGAAAGCCGCGCCGCACCCAAGGAATGCTACCTTACTAGACTTACGAGGTACCTTAGATGGAAAAGTATTGAGATTGCGGCAATTTGTAAGTCAATGACGGTGTAAGTAAGTAATAGATAGCTTTTTGTATATCATTATGTTATTACGTAGGTGTGTCTGTAAATACATAATTATTATTTTAATTTAATGAACCAGCAGCTGTACAGTTGTTCCATATTAAAGAATAATGTTGGTTATTCTGTTTTCGTTAGTCTGTCCAATCTTCGGAATATATTAGTATATATCGAGCGGCGCAGTCGCCGCCGCCGCAGCCGCCGCAGCCGCGCTAATTTAATTTATTCTTCACTCGCACCATGTACCTTCTGCACTTCTAGATGCTTTCCATTCTGGTTTAGCGCTCGAGTGAATGATAAATGATTCTGTATTTATACCGACGAGAGAACCAGTAGTATAGTATTTTATTATTTTTGGCAGAAGCCGATGACTAAGAGAATTAAAATATATCGTGTGTACGAAACTTAGATAATGAGCAAATGAATCGAGCTGTGCACCCGTAGGTGTATGAGAACCCACGGGTTTTTTTAAATTATATATTAAATAAAAAGCATTGTTAACTAAATGAAATGTTTTTTTATTAAAAATATTTACAAATACATATAATAAGAACCTGTTGCTATCAAATAACTGTGTTTAACTAAGTACCTAACTAGAAGTGAGCGGCCGGGGGCGGGGCGGCCCCGACCCTGAGGCAGCGCCGCGCGCGCGCCGTCCGCAGACCCATGCGTGTGCCTCACTGTAACGAGTACTCGATGCTTACGTAGACAAGGTCCCGTGCTGTGTGCAGGCCGCGCGACACGAGGAGTCACGTGTGCAGGCCGCGCGACATGAAGCTGCAACAAACGTACTCATTATATGTTGCGGTGCCTACCGCTGGGTACCTCTACCTACCACACCTGCAGCAGACGTAATCGTACGTTAATGATATTCATCTACCTATAGGATACTTAGGTATATACTGAATATCCTGGTAAGGAATACAATCTCGCAAGCTTGCGGGATCGAGGACATCAATCGTGTGACGCTTGCCAGATTTGCAGGACTGAAAAAAAAGCACGTTCGGCTCTTTTGACTATAAGTATTGCAAAAATATGGTGTATAAACAATATTTATTTATTTCTCGAATTATTTACATACTTGTCATAATAGTCTTTATTTAATAAAAAATATTACACATCAAATATTTAAAAACTATAATAGTACAAATAGATTATAGTAAGTATTATGCTTAGGTTATTAATTACTTAAACCTATATATTCAAAAAACCAAATGGATAACAAAAAAAAAAAAAACAAAATGGATAGGAACGTTAGTCTTCGGTTAAATTTGTTGAATAAAAAGATAAGGTTCAAATATGAAATATTGATATTCTGTGCATGTGAGAGTAAGAACCAACATGCTAACTGTAACAGTTAAGCAATTTATATCTTTCTCTTTTCACAGTTTATAACCCTGCAAACATAACATAAGAAAAATATGCGAGGTCAGATAATGCCTCGTTAACACAAAACTTCTTGAAAAAAAAAAAGAAAAAGATGGATACCTGTTATATTATAATTTCACTAAAATCCAAGTTTAAAACCATCTGACCCCATAAGTTTTTTTATTGGATTTAGGTCCGGGCTTTTAGCCGGCCACTCCGTTGTTTTTCTTGGCCTTCAACCAGGCTTGGACGGTTCGGGGCCGATGAACTGAAGAATTATCCTGAACTAGGTATATTTGGCCTTCAGGATATGCGACATGCATATCGGCAGCGTTACGTCCTTCAAAACTTCAAGGCATCGGTCACTGTTCATGCGGCCGCCAGTTTCCCCTATCTCGCCTGGATGACATCCGTCCACAGTAACCTACAAACAATAAACCTTTTTATATCTGTTGCAATGATGTTTGTAAAAATGTCAACAATATCATACACACCATTATTTATTATACATATTTATACGATGATATTTACCTAGTGTAAGGCCCCCTTAGCCTTGTTCTGAGGTCTAATATGTTTTTAGGATTTATCCTCTCCCCTACTTTTCTCCTTATAAAGATGTCGTCGACAGTGCTCAGTGATACTCCAAAAGTTTCAGCACTGCAGGCGTAGTTTTGAAGGGATCCTCTGAGTAAACTTCCCTTACTATATTACGGTGTTGCTCAGATTCATTGATATAAAGCCATTGGGCGAGGGCCTTGGCGATCACAGTTCACATCACCTTTATATCCATCTCCGAACTGTTTTTCTCTGTAATGAAGATGATAATGAAGAAATACAATATAAACACACCTTGTAATGTAACATGATTGCAACAATAACTTAGCAATATTTACAACAAACAATAATCTTACCGTAATGCCCATATCTAGTGATATATTTTATCGTCTGTATACTGTGTTCTTGTTCAGAGAACCGCAATTTTTGGTTTTTATAAAAGTTGTTAATCAAATCATTATAAAAGTCAACCCGCAATAGCAAATAATTATTTATTTGCTTTGAGGGTGACTTTAAAATTCAATATCAGTCAATCAGTAGCGAAGTATTATATTACACTACCATGACAATATGCTAAACAAATGATTCTTAATTTCACCGCCTGACGTAAGAATCTCGATAGCCGGGTGGTTAGCTAAGCGGCCCGATGGGACCCTGGTTCAAACTTTGGTTGTGGTAATTTCGATAAAGTCAAATAAATTTTGTTAGATTTCATATTTTGCATTTTGTTGTCTTGGCTCGACAGTGGCCACATGCAAAGATTAATGTTTTAAAACGGGGTGGATATTTTTATCTGAAGCTTTTTTTATTCAACAAATTTAACCGAAGACTAACGTTCTTATCTATTTTGTTTTTGTGAATATATAGGTTTAAGTCTATACTAATATTATAAAGAGGAAAGATTTGATTGTTTGTTTGTTTGTATGTTTGTTTGTTTGTTTGTTTGTTTGAATTGAATAGGCTCCGAAACTACTGGACCGAGTTAAAAAATTCTTTCACAATTAGAATCCTTAATTTTCCGTGATGAACATAGGCTATAGGTATAATATTTTCAAAAAAGTTAGGGATCCGCATGAAAAATTCAATAATTGAACCGTGGGCTGTATATTCAACCTCTTTTTCTATTATGGCGCGTCAGAATAGAAAAAGAGGTTGTATAGCGCACGGTGCTTGCTTTTTCTCTACGGCCAGTGTCAGTTTTGGAATGTCGAGTCAATGTCAAAAACCCCCTAAAAAAAAGTAAAGATCCGTATGAAAACTGAAACCCATCGTTTTAGTGTGTATAATTTCTGAAATTTTTGTTTAAGGCGCATACAGTAGCTGATTGCTCCTCTTTGGAGGCTTTCTCCTCCTAGAGTAGTTAATTTTATGGGCTGAAAAAAATATATGTTATACATTGACCTTTTATCTGTAAAGTGAACGTACAAAAATGTTCTACGTGCTCGTTTACCTGGTGAAAAAAAATCACAAAGTGGAGCTGTTTCTGACTGAAAAAGTGTATCTACTTCTAAACTACTTAGAATTTTATACTTTTTTTTTCACCATCATGTCGGCAAAGACTTTATCTTCAAACTGAACGTATGATTTTGTGATACGACGGTTTTTCACATAGAAAATCATTATTTTAAATTTTTGCGTATGATTAGTGGGCGGTAACCTTTGAAGGTAGTCTGCGCGGGCGACGGGCGGCAGTGAAACCCTGACTGTCGTACGGGGAGGTTGTGTTCGTCTGCCTCGCGCTCTAGGTGAGCGCGAGGCGTACTTTTGCTTTTTTACTATAATGCTATATTGATACACATAGACGCTTTATTTATTATTCAAAGTTATCCGCGCATGGACGCTTTATTTGGTGTAAGACAGTTTGTAAAATATTGAAAATTCCGAAGATCAGTAAGCTGAAGAAAGCCAGAGCTCTGAAAGCTCGTTATTTTAGAAAATTTATGCTATTGTAACTACCTATTAGCAATCTTATGTAGATTTTACATATTTGTATATTTATTTTAGGAGATCGGGTAGGTACTAAACTAGGTAGGAACAAATGAACGACAATGTAAGTAAATACTCCTTAGACCTACCCATTTATTTGTTTTAGTACTAATCTTACATTATTATTTATTTATAGATTTACAGTGACCGGACAAGTTGAAACTGGAGTGAAAATGTTTTGCTACAGGTAAAACATCCATTACGCTTAGGTAGGTAGCTAATATTAGGTAGGTAGCTATGATGTATTATGCGACGAAATAAAATATGTACGTACGTATGGCGTTCTTCCTAACGCGGTTCATGATCGTCTTCAGAATTCTAGTATAGCTGCAACAGTTCTATGACTCTCCGAAGTGAAGCACTAGGTAGGTACACCCCCACCTTACTTACTGTTATGAAATGGGAATGGGATTCAAAATGTTAAGGAGACTGGGTAAAAATGGTACATAGCCTTTTTTCATCTCCTAGAGCTCGGATATTTTTAAACTTACGCGATCTGAACTCATAATTATTATTACTATTTTAACGGGTAGGTATTTATCGTGTTTTTACGGGTATTTTTTATTTACGAGTATTTTTTACGGGTTTTCTTCGCGACGGCCACCCTTTGTACTTGTACATAATTATCTATCTAGATAAACAAGTACGACAATTGCGAGTGTAACTCGCGCGCCGAGGGTTTTGAACTTTTGTCGTTTAGGTTGTTACGTTTATTGACGACCTCTTGGCGCGGTGGGCTTACAACGCAGGAGGTTGCGGTTACTACAGAGATTAGTGGGTAGGTAAGTGCGTTGGTACCAACGCACTTATTTTTTTTTTATTATTTTTATGTTTTTCCTGTAAAATATAGATTTACAATGTGTCTGGTCACCGGTGTCGGAGACTTTGGGGGGGGGGGTGAAATACGGTAAATTTTATCGACAAATCACTATTCCTATTTTTTTTCTATCTCCATGACAAAATGGCAGCCATTTTGTTTTCTTTTGCCTCGAAGCACGGGTGCTTATACTGATTTAGCTATAGCAACCCATGTAGAGGTCCTAGGAAGACGATAGAGGGCTTATTTGATAGACAATAATGTGGACAATAAAGCAACGATAACATTGTTTCTATTTCCATTTTATAATAGAGGAAAAAAGAATTTATGAAACCTAAAAAAAGATTTTTTGAAAAAAAAATTTGAATTATTAGCTTTTTCATAGAATCCAAACTCCATGCTACATGTTTTTTGTTTTTGAACGATAGTAAATACTGTGTGCTTCAAAATAAGTCTTGTATCTTAGCTATAAGTAAGATAGTTTAGAAGTTTATTCAAAAAATCTTTTTAAAAAAATCTTTTTTTTTTGTTTTGTAAATTCTTTTTTCCTCCTCTACTATAAAATGGAAATGGAAATAATGTTATCATACAATCAGTACAAGCACCCGTGCTTCGAGGCAAAAGAAAACAAAATGACTGCCATATTTTACAATGGAGGTAGAAAAAAGATAGGAATAGTGATTTTTCGATAAAATTTACCGTATTTCACCCCCCCCCCCCAAAGTCTCCGACACCGGTGACCGATGATTGTATATTTATCTACAAACGCTTTGTACATTTTATATCGATCACTCTGCAATCTTCGGAGATAGGGGGGGGGATGGCCAATTTTTCGACCTTTATCAAAATATTTCGAAAAGTATAAAACCTTTTGAAATTTCAAAAACTGTTTTGGAATGGGCAAATTGATACCCCACCCCACTCGACGGGGGTAGTCTTTAGAAATCCCCCCCCTTTTTGACCATAATTTTTAAAAGTAGTTATGTTAACAGACTTCTCTGGTAGTCACCCCTTTAGAAATTTTTCCCGCCCTTTTTTGACCATATTTCAAAAAGTATTATTTTTACAGACTTCTTTATATTTTTCCTGTAAAATATAGATCCATATCTTCAAATACTTGGTACATTTTACATCGATCGCTCTGCAATCTTCGGAGATAGGTGGGGGGGGGGGGGGGGGGAGAGGGGGAATGGTAATTTTTTCGACCTTTTTCTCAAAAAGTATAAAATTTATCAAAATTTCCAAAACGAAATGTACAAATCAGTACCTTTCATTTCATACCACCTTAATTTCTGTAGGTCCCATTTAAAATTTCGATTTCAAAATTTGTACTGAAAATCTTCATTTAAATTTTTTATTTATTTTTCTATAAATCTGTACGGGCGCACTAAATGTATTATTATTTCAAATATCAAGTCAATAGCTGCAGTAGTTTCTAAAATATTATGGATTCAAAACACAAAACAGAATCAAAGTCATAAGGATCCCTGGACCAAGAGACAAAATTTATACATCGTAGATTTTTTTTCTTTTGTTTTTTTTCTGCTGGTTTTTAGGGTTTTGACCTCGGTTTCAAACCCCTAAAAAACAGCAGAAAGAAAATAAAAGAAAAAAAATCTACTATATAAAAGTAAATTTGACTCTTGGTCCAGGATGCCCTTTCTCCTCTTGCTTAGAAATTTACTGTTTTATCAAATCTTTACATCCGATTTCGGGCATCATTTCTTTGAATAGGTGTAAAAACCTATATGTAAATACCATGTAATGGTAATTTTTTTCTCTTGGTCCATTATGACCTTTTTCCTTTAGCTCAGAGATTTATTGTTTCAAATTATTCCACCCGTATAACCTACCTATCATTGATATCCTACAAACATTGAAAATTAGAGAAGCTTGTATGAATGTTTGTTACCATGTACCTAACTACTAAACTGATTTGCATAAAACTTTCGAATGATTGGAATAGGCTAGTTTAGAAGGAAATTACCTACAACGCGAACGCCCCGCGCCGCGCGGGTAGTAACAAGAGGCGGTAAGGCGGTAACATACATACTTATTACTTACCTAAAGTACCGAGTTCTGTTCTCAGACCAAGAACAAATACTTGCAGAATTTTAAAGACAAAGATACATTTATTTAGCTTCACAAGAACAGCACAGACATAAATAAAGATAGACAATTTGTAAAAAAATATCCCGCAGTGGGAATTGAACCCGCAATTATCGCGTGTCAGCCGGCTTGGTTTACCACGCCGCGCCGCGCGGCCATGAAGGATTTCTACTTATCTTTTGCGGCTTACGCGCGAAATCTATTTCATTTTCTTGGCTATGCGGCGCCGGCGGCGGGGGTCGCGCGGAAGGGTGCGGGCCAAAACCATAGCCCCGCCCAAATTGCTCAAGGTCATTCGCTCCTGTATGCGCCTTAATACCCGTGCGAAGCCGGGGCGGGCCGCTAGTAATTAATAACCTAAGCATAATACTTACTAAGTATAATCAATTTGTTACTCATTTACTATTATGGTTTTTAAATATTTGATGTGTAATATGTTTTATTAAATAAAGACTTTTATGACAAGTATGTAAATAATTCGAGAAATAAATAAATATTGTTTATACACCATATTTTTGTATACATTTACTTACCTACCTTATACCACTTATATACCTTCTCAATATTTGTTTTCGAAAATATTACAATAACCACCAATAAACTAACAAAAGCTGAAAGCAAAAATAAAACATTAAAAAGTGAAGTTGTATTCGTAGGATCCGAACCCAGGACCTTAGTACCCTGCTTATTAGTCCTTCAACAAAAATCTTAAACGGCTCGACGTCATTATTAAGGGGTGTATCCTTTTCTCTGACGCTTATTGTACCTACGCTAGAAAGCTCTTACTTGGCGTAAGTAAATATAAACACTAATCGAGCTTTTATTCGAATCACAAAACATAGGTAATGAATACAGGCCCTAACAATTCAACGCTAACGTCACTTCTACGTCATTTATAGAAAATCCACGGAGTTATGTACATGCTCGTAATACTGAAACTACACATTTTACTAAAAACTTACATAAGTACCTTCATAAATAAAAACATCTTTTTTTGATTTTTTTTCTTATACTACTAAATAACAACAATGACAGAACAAACGGCGGCCTTATCGCTTAGAGCGATTTGTCTCAGTCAACAACCTTGTGGTTGAAAGCCCTGCAACATTCATTTCATTTTCATTTCATGGAATTCATCAGATGATATTCCCTTTACAGCTGCAGTCCCATCTAACTACAACAATGCGTTAGGCTATTTACTGGTCGACTTTATGTCAACAAACGAACTATATCAATTTAACAAGGAACTAAACACTGACACTCATATTTTGGATTTAGTGATAACTAATATTAAAGACACAGAAGTTACCAAACCGACTTATCTATTGAGTAAACTTGATGCAAAGCACCCTAATGCTCTTATAACGGTTTCAAACAAATTGCCCCACTACATCAAACCTAAAAGACGGACTGGTCATAATTTCTTTAAAGGGGACTATGAACGTGTTATAAAAAACTTAAGTGAACTGGACTGGAGTGAAATCTTTTCTGAATGTAATGATAATATAGATGATATGGTAGCCAGTTTTTATAGGATATTAAGAACTATAATTGAAGAATGTATTCCAAAATTTTCAAACAGAAAATCTGATGTGCCTACTTGGTTTTCTCAAAATCTTATTAAACTGTTGAATGAGAAAGACAAATTTAGGTCTAAATATCGTCGCTACAAGAATCCTAGGGATCTAATAAGCTACGAAATTTTGCGAGAAAATTGTCGTAAATTAATTAAAAAATGTTATTCTGATTACAGAAATAGAATCGAGACTAGTATTGTAGAGGATAATAACCCTAAATACTTTTGGAGTTATATTAAAGATAAGCGTGGCCGAAAATCTAATCTTCCATCGAGCATGTACTTGGATAATATAAAAGCTGAAACGGGAGATGATATTGCTAATCTCTTTGTTAATCACTTCTCATCAGTTTACAGCACTAATACTTTGATGAATGTTCCCGATCAGTTTAATTCAATACAGCATTGTGAGTCTCTTGGTACGATTGAGCTAACAAAATTAGAAATACTGGAGAAAATTAAAAGCCTTGATTCTTGTAAAAGCTCGGGACCCGACTCTATCCCACCGGTCTTTGTTAAGCGTTGCGGTAAAGTACTAGCGTATCCTCTATCTATCCTTTACAATAAATCACTGTCAACAGGTATATTTCCCCAGGAATGGAAGAAGTCTAGAATAACCCCAGTTTATAAAAAAGGTGATCCCAAGCAGGTTAGCAACTACCGCCCTATATCTATCTTATCTTGTTTTTCCAAGCTTTTTGAGTCCCTTATATACCCAACTATAACTAGACATCTTGAAGCGTTTATATCAGATGCACAACACGGATTCAGGGCTGGCTATTCTGTGCAAACGAATCTAGCTCATTACATTTCTGATGTCTCACAAGCCCTTGATGAAAAACTTACGGTTGATGCTGTATATACAGATTTTAAAAGTGCTTTTGATAAGGTAAACCACTCCATCTTAATTAACAAACTTGAGCACAGCGGAATACACGGATGTCTTCTAACTTGGTTATCGTCGTATTTAGAAAGGCGTTCACAATTGGTCGCAGTAGATGGATACGAATCACGTACGTTTTATGCTGAGTCGGGTGTGCCACAGGGCTCGCATTTGGGCCCAGTCCTTTTTCTTATATTCATTAATGATTTATCTTATCTCCTTAAAAGTAAATTCCTCATGTTTGCTGATGACCTGAAGATATATAAAGTTATAAATTCTAATGAAGATGTGAATATCCTACAAACAGATCTAGATACGTTACATAATTGGTGTACAGATAATTGTATGCAACTATGTGTTGATAAATGTTATCACATACATTTTTCAAAAAAAGCCATATCAAATTCAGCCACCTACAAATTACTGGATAAGAACTTGGAGACAGTGAAAACGATTAGAGACCTAGGAGTGATAATAGATGATAATCTAAATTTCAATGCGCACTTTGATCACATTGTCAAAAAATCTGGACAAATGATTGGATTTATCAAGCGTAATACAAAAGGTTTTAAACGCTGCCACACTAAAATTGTTCTCTTTAATGCCCTCGTGCGTAGTCATCTCGAGTTTGCTAGTGTAATTTGGAACCCCTTCTATGCTGTCCACTCCCAAAGGATCGAAAACCTGTTAAGAAACTTTTCTAGACATCTTGCTTTTATCTCTCCTGGTATATTTCATAAATCTCCTTATATTCAACGCCTTAGCCATTTTAATTTAACAACTCTTAAGAATCGCCGTACAATCAATGATCTTATTTTTCTTTATAAAATAATCAACGGGAATCGTGGATACAGTTATTTAATTAGCCGAATTGCACTTACAGTTCCATTTAAATATCCCAGAAAGCCAATCAGTAAAATTTTCAGCACTCCCTTCACAAGAACAAATCTTGGTCTTAATGCCCCTTTTACCAGAATAAGTAATGAGTATAATTTATTATCCCAGAAATTAGTAGATCTTGATCCATTTGCAGACTCATTACCAACCTTTAAAAATAAACTTAGAATTTTTTTTTCTAGTAAAGTCCCTCTAACCACTTAGGGACTCTTTTGTACATTTTTAGTTTAGTTTAGTTTAAGTACCTACTTACTGTATTTCTAACCCCTTCAGGGTATAATTTTTTGCTGTTGTTTGTGTTCACCCTATATAAATGTTGTGCATGCCTATTATGAATACATGCTCTATTCTAAGATTTCATTAATGTAACTAATTATAATGTTTTATTGTGTGTATTGTTGGCATTGCCTTATTAATAAATAAATAAATAAACATTCGCCATGCACACGTACAAATACACAAGATTCGCCAGGCAGAGGCGGCCGCGGGTCATGTCATGTCATGTGTGTCGCGTGCAGAGAGAGCTGTGCACCCCGCGCCGGTAGGCACACCCCGCGCCGGTGGGCACACCCCGCGCCGGTGGGCACACCCCGCGCCGGTGGGCACACCCCGCGCCGGTAGGCACACCCAGAACACACTACCTGCAGTACCTACTGGAAGCGCCAAGACAAC
The DNA here is from genome assembly GCA_963931895.1 of Eupithecia pulchellata. NCBI lineage: Eukaryota > Metazoa > Arthropoda > Insecta > Lepidoptera > Geometridae > Eupithecia > Eupithecia pulchellata. The sequence continues at coordinate 55,103 of OZ007523.1, forward strand.
GTACAAGCGCAAACTCAACTCAATCAAGCGTAGCAGGCATACCTAGGTAGTTACTACTACTTACCTAATGATGTATCATTCGATGAGTTTGCTAAAAGCCCTCAGATAACAGAAGGTACGATACGAAGTAGCTTATTGTGTAGTACCTACCTATGTAAATCCAATGTAGGTGCATAGGTTTGCAATGTATTGCAGTGTAAAATGGTTAGGTAGGTATATGTATATAAGAGTGACCTGGTGACGTTGCTGAAGAACTCTGCGACTATCTGTGCGACGCGCTCGAGGAAGACGATCAGCTGCGGCGTGCGGACGCCGGCCCGCACCGGCATGAACACCTGCTGGCGCTGCACCCGCTGCAGGCTGCGCGAGTTGTGCCGCCCGTTGCTCATCTTGCTGAACTGGTTGTACTGCAACATTACACTGTACTTGTATACGCGCCTGCTGTGCTGGCTCGCACGCGCACGCGCACACTGCGCGGGGCGGGGTGCAGCTGTGCGCTGAGCAGCTGCACGCATGCAGGGAAGCCGAACAGAACTGACGGACGCTGACGAGGACACGAGTGTGAATCCGAAAGATATAATAACACCGCGATACCTGGAACGTGTTCGGGTTGCAGAGAGCTCTGCTCATTGTCGTCGTCGTTGAGGCTATATCTATAAAAAGGTGGCTCTGCTCCTGCGTAAGGTAGGTATTACTTACGCACGAGCACAACTCCCCTGTTTAGCTAGTGGAAACTAGGTACCTACCACTAGTCGAGTAGCTAACTCGGGACAGTCAAATTTGTCCTTACTACTCTCTAAAATATCTCTACCTACCTCTGAAATAACTGGTAACCATACTTAGTACATTATATTATGTTATATTTAGCATTAAAACCATCAAAATTTCTTGCCGAAGCTGCAGTGTTGCTCTGGTAGAAACGTCTTTCAGTGGAGTCTAAAGTTGGTTGTGAATCACCTTTTCCAATATGTTCGATGAAGTTTAGCAAAGGGCATATCATAAAAATAACTTGTTTCGGACCTATTTTATGAACTAAGTATGAGTCTGTCACATACACTGAAACGTTCAAGTCGCCACGGCTGCCAAATAATTTTTCCGGTCAAACGTTCAAGTCGCCATGGTTGCCAACGTGACTCTCGTCTACAAAATTAATTTTTTGCCTATGTAAACACCACGAAAGCTGCTACTACTTGACGCTAGAAATCACATAATACGGAAGTATTATGTGATTTCTATCCCAATGTAATAGTGTCATACATCAAAACAATCCTCAGGAATCATACTATAGGTTTATCGTAAAATATAAAGGATGTGAGAATGATGCGGCGGTATTTTAATCGCCGAAATGAGGTGTCAAATTACGGCCATTGTTCTTGTGTTGTTGGAAAGTGTTTTGGTTAATTAACCAAAACACTTTCCAACAACACAAGAACTTTGTTTTGATGTATAACACTAATACATTGGGATAGAAATCACATAATACTTCCGTTTCAAACACAAGGATCTTAAAATGACGTCATTGATGACGCAACGTGAAGATAAACAAAAGATTTCTTTTTTTTTTCTTCTGTGAACTGGCCATGGTATGGCTTATTGTCTATGTTATTGTCTACAGAACCATCTAGTTCAAGTAGTAGCAGCTTTCGTATTATGTGATTTCTATCCCAATGTATTAGTGTTATACATCAAAACAATCCTCAGGAATCATACTATAGGTTTATCGTAATAATTTCATACACCATTTAATGGTGTATGAAATTATTAGATATTCTAATAAAATATGCCTCATAATATGAAAATCAGGTGAGTATTAGTTTATAAACACACTAAGACAATAAAAATATAACGAAATCAAATTGATTAAACGAATTTATCTTGGGCCGTCGTACACATTTAGTACGACGACCAACGACGACCTCGCGATTTTTCGGTCGAGTGATTAGATTGTTTAAATTTATTTTGGTAGAAAGCGCAATAGTTATCAAAAGATTTTGGTATCAACATTTGGATCCTACACTTTTTTAGCATGTAATTATCTTGGGCAAGAACAATGTAGTTTTCTAATGAAATCGTATGAAAAAATTAGTTAGTTTTAGAGAAATCGCATTTTCTAGATTGTACTGCAATTGAGTAATAAGCGTATAGTGTTGTTAGATTCTAAATTTCAATAGCATTCTGTTTGTATTTATTGCTTGGTTGTAGCTGTAACAGTTGTCGTGCTATAAGCGTTTTTTCGAGACGAGGTAGCGCGTAGAATGCGCGCAGCGGTTTCCCGCGCCGCCGGGGCGGCGGAACGTTAGACACGTCATCGTTAGCGCGAGCGGGACGCTTGAGTGGAGTAATGGGCAACTATCCCACATTGATAGAGTTAGAAAAGGGAAGACAAGCGGGGTAAAATAGAATCGGAGCCGTGTTGGTGATTTGGGAAGTGTGAATGTAGGTACTGTACTTATGTACCTAGGTACAACATGAAAGCAATAAAACCCTTGAAATCCCTTCCGGGCCAGCAGAGGTTGTGCAGCCTGGTGTTTTCATTTCTAATCATATTATTTTAACCTACCTACTGCCCTATCGATTTCATTTAATAGATATAGCTGTTTTGACGGATGTAGGGTAGGGAGAGGTACCTTACTCAGGTTTAGGCGGCACAGTAGCAGATGATTTACCTACTTTTGATAATTAGCAATGTTTTATAATTTCCGCTGACCTGCGCGTCGGACATCCAGAGCGGGGTGTTGAAGATGATCCAGATGACCGCCTCGTTGCAGGCGGGGGAGGTCAGTGACCCCATGTACGTGTAGTACGAGTGAGGCTCTTTGCTCAGCAGCTTTCTGTAACGTTACATTTACATAGGAAGGTACAGGTTGAATCTACAGGGTGATTGCTGGCGGGGCGCAAAGCTTGAAGATGAAGCTTGAGTAAACATTAATTTACTTCTGAAAATGCTGAATTGTATTTTAAAAGGGTGTAAGAATCAATCTTCAGAGGATAAAAAGCAGGATGTAATCACATTTAACCAGTAAAGTAATTTGTAAAGAACTTTTTTTAAAAAAAAATCAAATAAAATTTTGACATGCTTGGAACACAAGTTTTGCCGTTATTGTCATGATGAAGTGTTTTTGTTTACCCTAGGCCAAGTGCGATTCGGCTCGCACACCGAGGGTTCCCGACGGTTTTTTTTAACCGAAAAAAGCTAACCATGTAGGTACATACTGACAGCGCCCCGTCGGGCGTTGCGTTGCGTCTTTGATAGTAGTTATATTATTTTTTCATTACTCTTACTCCGAAAGTAGGCCTCAAGTTAGAAGTAGGGAGAATCGTTTTCAACTGACAACTATCACATTGGTAGGTATTGCACCTTGATAATGCAGAATGTGACAATAAATATTAGGTCTTTAACTATGAAATTGCCGTTTTGTATGAAAAAATTTAAACGAATTTTTTTCATGTATTTTTTATTTGTATTAATCGAAGTAATCAGTCACCCATGCAATCAATGCATCTTTGCCAACGCAGTGGCAGTATATTGATGCCCTTCTTAAATAAATCAGCAGGACGGGAGGCAACAAATTCTTCAAAGGCATTTTGTACTGCCTCTCGGGTACCTATTGAATTTTTTTCCCGCCAAGAAGTTATCCAAATTCTGGAAAAAGTAGTAGTCTGTAGGCGCAAGGTCTGGTGAGTAGTACGGATGACGGAGAGCTTCCAACCCCAGTTCTTGCAACTTGGATACCGTCTGCTGTGCAGTATGAGGTCGCGCGTTGTCGTGCACGAGCAGCGGAGAGGAGCGATTGACCAATGCTGGTTGGAGATGTGCCAGCTTCTCCATCATTGTGTTCAGTTCTTCACAGTACACATCTGCAGTAATGCTCATCCCGTTTGGTAAGAAGCTGTGATGATGATGAATCACACCGGCGCTAGACCACCAAACAGTGACCATCTCTTTTCTAGGGGTGAGTTTTCGTTTAGGGCATTGTTTAGGTGCTGAACCAGGATCCAATCAACTTGCCGAGCGCTTGCGGTTATCAAACAGAATCCATTAATATTTCGTCACTTCATTCTTCAGATATATTGATAACCAGGTAGTCCTTTAAACCTACAAGGCAGTCGCACGATTTTAAAGTAAATCGATACCTCGATTTAAAGCTTTTTTTTTTTTTTTTTTGTTAGGGTAGTTATTCCTTACTTGCTCCCCGCCTGCAAGGCGCTAGCCTCATTCTTTTTTCGTGCGAGGCAGCGTACGTACGTAACAGCTCCCTCTCGTTAAAAAAGTTATTCGTCATGCCGAAACGAAGTTCTGAAGATAAGATAGCAATTTACAAAAATAAAATCAAGAAATTGCAGGAGAGAGATAATAAGAAACGCCGACGAATTATTGTGTATTCGTCAGATTCGGAATCCGAACAAGGTAAGCAAGTGTTACTATCTTTTAAAGTGTTATTATTATATTTAATGAACAAGTAGGTAGAACCTACCTCAGGTAGGTGCCTGTCTACTTTGGCCTGGAGATTGACCGTGGGTCAATACGATGGCCGTTGTATGCTAGAGGTTAACCGTGGGTTTTCACAAAGCAAATATAAGAACAATACACTACCGCGTATGGTACCTACCTACATACCTGCTAGAGAACTGACCTAGATGTTAACGGACGGTTAACACGTGGTACTTTCCCGAATAGATGGTAACCGTGGGTTATCACAAGTTCTTTTTCGAGAGTGTAATACATTGAAAAATATTAACTAGACCGCTTTTAGTAAGTAGGTCATGGGGGTCGTCTGGTGGTTGTCCGTGGGATAACATATGACAATTATTTTTACCCTTAATTGCATTTCATACGGTCGTACGAAATAAAACTATTTTTCCAAGAAAGAATCACAGTCACCTGCAGGTATTTATACTATATTTTCGCTTTCTTTTTAGAAATCGAGACGCAAGTCGCTGGTCTTATTAACGAGGGTCCTGCGTCATCACAAGACGCATTACAGGAGGTGGACCAGACGGAGACCCCTGTGGCAGAAATTAACCCAGACATTCTAAAAGCTCTCGGTGAGTTTCAAGAAGACATTCCTAAGTTTGGTGAAAAAATACATCACAACTTGGCTCGTTTGTGGCTCCCAATAATCCGAAAAGGGCTGGATAAAGAATCCAAGGATAAAATTATGAAGGAGTACCAAATTCCAGAGAACTGCGCTCTCTTGCAAGCACCAAAACTAAACCCTGAAATTGCTGCTACTGTATCTGATGTCACTAGGACCAAGGATAAGAGAGTCGAATCAGCCCAACAGCAGTTAGGCTTAGGCATCACTGCTATCAACAGGGGCCTCTCGCTACTCATTGAAGATGATACAGAGAGAGTTCAGGCTATTAAGTTCCTGAGCGATGGCTGTCGTTTACTCTGCGACCTACATCATGTCGAGACCGATGTTAGGAGAAAGTTTGTGACTCCGGGTCTGGATAAGTCGTTCCTAAATCTTATACAGGACGAAGATAGAGATGAAACCCTGTTCGGCCAGAAGCTCTCAGACAAGATAAAAGCTTCTAAGGCTATAGAAAAACAGAGTCTACAAATAAAAAAATCGGCAATTGTAAAAGCACCAGTAGCGCCGACAGCCCAACCGTCGACCAGCCACTCCCGATCGGGAAACTGGAGCGGCCCTCCTCGTTTCACATCGAACAGGGGGGGGCGAGGAGCTTACCGGAAGACAACCCCGGCTGGCCGCAGGGGACCTCAGGCGCGAGCGAGGCCGCCTGCGCAAGCACAACACCAAACCAAGCAACGTGCTCCGGCACCGCAACAATAAAGGTACATGCTGGGCGTATTCAGCATTATTATAATTGTTGGCTTAAAATAACTAATAATAAAACTGTACTTGACTGGATTCAAGACGGTTATTCTATTCCATTTATGTATAATGTACAACAGAATAGCGTACCTAGTAACCCATCTTCTGATGATGAAGCCGATATGTTAGTAGCGATCAATAATTTAATCGAATTAGGGGCTATTTCCGTTTGTGATCGGTCTCCAGGAGACTATATTTCAACCATTTTTTTGACACCTAAACCTAATGGTGACAAACGCTTCATTTTGAATTTAAAATCACTCAATAAATTCATTCAAAAGTCACATTTTAAGATGGAAGATCATAGGACCGCGGCAAAACTGATTCCTAAAGATGGCTTTTTGGCTACTATAGACCTTAAAGAGGCCTATTTAATTGTACCTATAAATAAGGCCCATAGAAAATACTTACGCTTTATTTACAAGAAAATCGTATACGAGTTCTGCGCTTTGCCATATGGATTATGTCAGGCGCCTTGGGTATTCACAAAGTTGATGAAGGAGGTCATAACTTACCTACGACACAGTAATTTTAAATCAGTTATCTATCTCGATGACATTTTATGTATCGGAGACACTTATAATGACTGCCACGAGAATGTAATAAGAACAGTCGAACTGTTACAATGTTTAGGATTCATTGTGAATTTTGAGAAAAGTAATTTAACTCCCAAACGCACATGTAAATTTCTAGGCTTCGTGTTAAATACTGCTGACTTATCGTTTTCTCTACCTTTGGATAAAAGGGCTAATATTGCTCGCTTGGTAAACAAGTTTGCGTTATTACCTACATGTACAATTAGAGTGTTTTCACAACTAATAGGTGTGCTGGTATCCGCTTGCCCAGCTGTCAAGTACGGTTGGCTGTATACAAAGACTCTAGAGCGTCAAAAATTCCTAGCCCTTAAAAAAGATGATAATTATGAAAGTAAGATTAAATTATGTCATGTAATCCTGCCAGACTTACTTTGGTGGAAAAGTGCTATTTTTTCCACGTCTAATCCAATGAGACCCGATGAAAAATTTGCAGTAGTAATCTTTACGGACGCCTCTAGAACAGGTTGGGGGGCGGTTTGTAATAATAAAAGAGTAAATGGTGGTTGGAAAGAAGAAGAATTTTCCTTCCACATAAATTATTTAGAGCTCCTAGCTATATTTATGGGGTTAAAATGTTTTGCTAGTGATGTCACAAACTGTTCCATCTTATTACGAGTTGATAATACAACAGCTATAAGTTATATTAATCGCATGGGTGGAATTCAATTCCCCCACCTTAATGATCTGGCTAGAACAATTTGGCAGAAGCGAAATATCTGGCTATTTGCATCTTATATAAATACAAAGCAAAATATAGACGCTGATGAAGAATCACGTAAAATTAATATCGATACGGAGTGGGAACTATCACATTGGGCTTTCCAAATGATTGTTCAGAAACTAGGTTCACCTGATATTGATCTGTTTGCTTCTCGCACCAATGCAAAATGTCCTACTTATATATCCTGGAAACGAGATCCTGATGCTTTAGCAGTGGACGCATTTACGATTAACTGGGATAATCGACGCTTCTACGCATTTCCACCTTTTTCTCTGGTACTAAAATGCTTACGAAAAATAATAACCGATAAAGCAACCGGAATTCTAGTTTTCCCTTACTGGACCGGTCAGCCCTGGTTTCCTCTTCTAAAGACAATGTTAGCTTCTGAAATAATATATTTCAAACCTAATAGAGATCTATTGCACTCCCATTACAGATCACAACACCCGTTACACAGGAGCCTTACCCTGGGGGCCGCGAAGCTCTCAGGACTGCTTTTACACGGCGAGCCATCCCACCCCTAGCTCTAGACTTAATGTTAACCTCCGTCTCAAACAATACCCTGCGACAGTACAACTCAACGTACAGACTGTGGTGGCAGTTTTGTGACGCTAATGCTGTTGATCGATTTAGTCCTCAACTAGCGGATGTACTAACCTTTCTATCAGAACAGTTCAACAGAGGTGGTTCTTACGGAACTATTAATACACACCGTTCAGCTCTATCATTGCTTTTGGGCGGTAATATTGGATCGGACGACAGTATTAGACGTTTGCTCAAAGGTATTTATAAGCAAAGGCCTTCTATTCCAAAATATATTGGTACTTGGGATCCTCGGATAGTACTTGACTTCCTTGGTAATTGGTTCCCAAACAGAGATTTATCGCTAGACAAAATTACTAAAAAGTTATGTACGCTACTGGCTATTTGTACTGCTCAAAGAGTCCAAACTCTTTCGCTCATTAAAGTATCAAACATTATCAAAAGCGATGAGTCCATACAAATTCCAATAATGGATCTCATTAAAACTTCCGCTGCAGGTAGAGAACAACCCGTTTTGATCCTGCCATATTTCAAAGACAATCCAAAAATTTGTCCAGCTGTAGCGCTAGATGATTATCTATTTATGACATCACGCCTGAGATCTGCCGATGTAGAGAACTTATTAATCACTATTAAAAAACCCCACGGCAAAGCCTCATCCCAATCAGTTAGCCGGTGGATTAAGCAGACCTTGGCGGAGAGTGGCATCGATGTGAGCATGTTCAGTGCCCACAGCACCAGGCACGCCTCCACATCCGCGGCGGCCTCCGCCGGGGTCTCGCTCGACCTCATTAGGAAGACGGCCGGATGGTCTGAATCATCACGAACCTTTGCTCGGTTTTACAATCGACCTATACTTAGTGAAGGGATTTTCGCTACATCAATATGTTTGATTAACGAAAAATAGCTAATTATTTTTTTTACTTAATTGATTATAATTATGTATAGTAATAATAATTAGAAAGTAAAACATAATTGTACGATGTTCGATGATGATGTCTATGTTGTACCTCTAATTAGTAATAATTATTGATGATTTAGGTACCTAGTAATAATTGTAGGTAAATGTTATCAATATATTATCTTAAAATTAAAATTTATTGTGATTTTATATTGTCATATTTTATTGCAAACTATGCATACACTCTGAACATCTACCTGGTTATCAATATATCTGAAGAATGGAGTGACGAAATATTAATAGATGATCAATTGAACTTGTAAAGTGAATTTCGATCACTATTATATGAGTCACTTCATTCGAAGATATAAAATCACCCACCCAGAGTAGGTAATGTTTATCCCACCCTATAAATTTAATTTTCGCTCTAAAGAAATGAGGCTAGCGCCTTGCAGGCGGGGAGCAAGTAAGGAATAACTACCCTAACAAAAAAAAAAAAAAAAAGCTTTAAATCGAGGTATCGATTTACTTTAAAATCGTGCGACTGCCTTGTAGGTTTAAAGGACTACCTGGTTATCAATATATCTTCGAATGAAGTGACTCATATAATAGTGATCGAAATTCACTTTACAAGTTCAATTGATCATCTATTTTTCATCGCAGGTAACAATGCGGTTCAAAATTCCTTCATTTGTGTGTCTGTTGAGCAGTGCAAGGCACGTCTCGACGCGTACTTCGCGCTGGCGATCATTGAGTACGTGGGGCACCCATTTGTCAAGCTTTTTTACCTGGCCAATTTGACGCAAATGGACCAATATTGTTTTGACGCTAACGTCGAAAGCTGCTGCTAATTCAGCCGTAGATTGTGTAGCATCAGCTTCCACAATCGCCTTTAATTCGTCATTGTCAGAACGGCACTTTCATAGGTAAAGAACTATTATTAGCTGATGTTATAGAAATCAAAAGCGGGAACGCGGCAATTCGATCTTCATTTGTTTTCTCGTGTTGTTGAGTTTGATTTGCGAGTTCATCTGATTGAGAAATGGATTTAACGCTTCACTACATTCCATAAAACAGTCGCTCGCTTCCCGCTGTCAGTCTGTTTGTCCCTTTGTATGCTTCGATATTTAAAACTACGCAACGGGTTTTGATGCGGTTTAGATAGAGTAGGTAATCCAAGACGAAGGTTTTTGTAATTGCATTGCACATTGCACCCGTGCGAAGACGAAGCGGGTCGCTAGAGAAGAGATAGGAGAAGAGGCTAAAGCGGTAGTGGAAAACAAAGTTGTAAGTGAAAAAAATTGTGAATTTCATTTTAAATATAAATTCACAAATTTTTTCTTTACCTATCTTGGGTTTTTCTTTTTACTTCCTTGGTAGGTACCTATTCTTAAAAACACAGTGTTTACCTAGGGTGAAAGTAGGTAACTTATTTAGTCCCGGCCGCCCGAGACGTTGGGTTGGAGCCCGAGAGTAGCGAGGGCGCCGATAATTCGAGGTTACTTCCAACCCTAGGGTAACCATGTACTATTTAAGATTTTACGATCGAGATAAAATAAACAGGCAACGCGCACGCCTTGATTATCTGCCCACGCCCACGCAACACATGTTTAAAAAACTGTCCTTACATTTCTGTTCATAGAGTAGGTACCTTCGCCCTTCCTACGTCTTAACTTTTTATAGGGTCTGAGATACCGACGTATGCCGACATAGGGAGGTACCAAGGAAATTGACTTGAAATGATGACATTGATGGATTGATTGCTCTCGATAGGTAATCGTCGTAATTTCGTCTAAGTACGTTCACTAATTGTAATATTATCGCGTAATGAGTGACCTGGTAGTCGGCGCCGCTTGGCCTAATCATCAGCTCTCCCTGATTGCGGCTCCCTTCTGCATCCGCTTCAAGACTCACATTAGACTAGCATTACATTGTGGGAGTTCTGCGACTGTTCCTTCGATGTGATTCTACCTGCAGGTACGTAGGTACTTGGCAAGTATTGACTCACTGAGACCGAGTGAACCATCATCGATCACGAACGAACACGTTCCTGAAGCTGCTACATCTGATTCTTAGAAATAGATCTAAATCATCTGCATACTCGCGGTCAATGAACGAGCCCTACCCAACGAACGCACCCCTTCACACGAACAGCAGCCAACAAAATTATCGACAAAATGCTAAACTCTATCTGCGTTACGATAAGTCTTCAAAGTTATTTTTGGACGAGTTCGAGACATTTAAAATTATTGAAGCTATCAAAAAAGAGTTATAGGTAGGTACTAGGTAGGTTTATATTATCGTCTAAGGTCAGGGCTTCGCCGTGTACCTATCGTACGTACCCTAACGTCTCGTCAGATATGTACCTACTGACACCTGGGTGAGGTAAGGTACGGAAGAGGGTTCCGGTGGGTGAGTAATGTTCTTACGTCAAGTCGAGGATGAGCCCCGAGACGCGGTCGCCAGTCTCCATGAGCCGCGGCACGTGCTGCATGAGCTCCTGCGCGGGGCCCTGCGCCCGCCCCGCCTGCACCTGCGCACACAGCACACCTCACTCGCCGCCCACGGCCTGCGCACACACACACACACACACACACTGCGGGCGCTCGCGCGACTCACGTTGCAGAAGACGGCGACGATGGCGAGCCCGTCGCGCTTGGTGAGCGCCGCGGGCACGCTCAGGTCCACGCGCACGTGCACGAAGTGCATCTCCAGCGGGTACCTGCGCACGACAACCAGAACTATTAGCGCGGCCGGGTCTTATACTTACGTCTCAGTACAGTGGAGGCAGGGGGTAGAGGCGGAGAGAGATCATCTAAAGTAGAAGCAGGGTATCCAAAGCGTGAAATAGAAGTGTTGCTGCAGGATTGTCCCTCTGCGAGAGCTAGGCACGCTCCTCCGCAGGTAAACTGTTGAAAAGGCCTCCTCAAAGTTGCGCCATAAAAATAGAAGTGTTCCTCCGAATTGTAGCAATAGTAGAATGAGGATGATGTTGACTCACTTGAAGCCGTCGATGGCGTGCTCCGAGAGCCAGTGGAAGTGCACCTGCTCGAGCCGGTAGCGGTGCCGCAGCGGGCCGCCCGTCAGCGTCGGCTGCATGCCCACGTCGCCCTCCGTGCTGAATTGTACTGGACGGAACATATCTAATGTAGGTAACCGACCGGACGGGCGGGACCCTGACTCTGACTGTGAGTGGTGTGCCGCGCTCCTAGCTGTATGTAGGTGATCCCAGCCTTACTCTTACAACTAAAGACGTATGGCTATTTGATATCTCTGATCCCGCATAGAAATCTAATCCATTCCAGCTCCATTGGCACTAGAAGTGGCATACCTGCGCGACCTTGTCGATGCGATGCAAACGTACGTAGCAAAGCAATTATGTAATGTGAAGCTTAGGTACGACCGACAGCGTCGTGCGTTGGGTGAAATTCTATGCCGGCACCACACGGCCCACGGTATTAATAGTATACTAACTATTTATTACAATTATAATAATAATAATAATAATAATGCTGGACAATCCACACAGCATCATCTAGCCCCAAGCTAAGCAGAGCTTGTGTTATGGGTAGGTACTAGATGACTGATATACATAATACAATATTATTAAATAGATAGATATATTTTATTATACATAGAAAACAACCAGAACCCCTGAACAAATATTAAAACATAAATAACAGCGAGTGGAACGAGCCTTGACATTTTGTAGTTTTTTGCGGCCATTGGAAATGGTTGAGAAATGGCTACACTATAAATGTCGTCGAGTAGAGTGAGCCTCATTATTTTTTCATTGGTGTGTTCCTAGCTTTCCTTTCTGGTCTATGCAGAATAGACGAGAAAAATTTTTTTTTTTGAATATTAACAAAATAACTTCTACTACAGAATGAACGGCTATTATATATTAGGATATTTTCGGGGTCTGGTAAAAATGACCAAAAGGCTACAGACTGAACGGCGAGCGGAGCGAGCCGCAATTTTTTTTGCGACTTTTCGGATGTTCTTCAAAATAGAATCAAGAGTGAAAAAAGATTATGATTAGCAAACCCCGCAAAATTTTAGAGGTTTTGCGGTGGAAATTTTGAAAGTAGAGGTGAAGTAAGGGGTTTGTGTCCACGGATCCCGGGATCAGATTTAATTGGCCACTGATACCGCCAAGTTTTATCCACCGATACCGGGATCCGTTTCCAATGAAAAACTAATAAATATTTTTATCCACTGATCCCGGTATCCGTGGATACAAAAAATTACTTAAAATAATTTTGGAAACGGATCCCGCTTGTAGTGTTTAGAAGTTTAAATTAAAACAAATGTATATTATTGAATATGTTATATTGATCAACAGTTTATTATCTTAATAAAATCTTAAATCATAGGAATCATCACATAATTATTACTCTTACTAATCGAGAATTGTTTTATTATAGAAAGAAAAAATTTTGTTACTTTTTCGGATGGTCACGTGGTAGTATAATATAAATTTTGTTGTGTTTGCGGCCGCTGAAAATGGTTGTGAAATTTTGAAATTTTCGCAAGGCTGTTAAAAAGCTTAGAAGACTTCAGAATTAACGGCGAGCGGAGCGAGCCGCGAAATTTTTTGTGACATTTTCGGTCGTTACCAAATAGTTTAAAAAGTATGCTATAGCTAAAGACATAACAATTCAATTACGGAAAAACAAGAAAATTGATTTACGAAATTAAAAGTAATGTCGCAAACTGCCTGCCTAGCTGGAATCGGCCGTAAATGAATGCGATGCGTGCACCTAGCTTATTTACATAAATGTAGAGACGAATTTTGTCGAAAAAAAAACTTGAGTTTTCTGGATAGAATAACTTAAAAAGAATTAAGTGCTGCGTTCTTACATACAATACAATGTATGTAGATAGATACACAATAGGAAACGCATGGCACGGAGCGCGAGCGCGCCCCACCCGTCACCGACGACGCAGAGCGCGCTGTTAAATCGGAGATGAAATTAGACGAAAAAACATTGTGTTTTTAAGAGAGAATAACCATTTAAAGTGTTGCTTGCCACGTACGTATCCGAGAAAATTTAGTTAGATTTTTAACGGTGCCTCAACATTTCGGGGGGGGTTTGATATTTGATACGAAATACAAGAATGTCAATTGTGGGCGATTCTAGGGTGCTGTGCTGATAAAGCTACACTACAGTGATAAAGTGTCCAAGTGCTTATTTTATAAGCTTAAAGAAATAAAGTTATTGTATCTGAATCTGAAATAAATTACCTAGGGTACGGCGTCGCGTCGTACAATGAACCGGGTAAATTTTAGGAGCCTGTAGTTTTTACATTTTTTAGCTTTTGCTATTGTTTTTTCCCCTATCTTATGCAGAATTTATCCGACTATCATCGTGCATACTAGTTTTTTGACAGTTGGGCCTAGTTTGAGTAGGATAAATGTTTTTTTAAAAACTCAGCTTTGGTTCATTGTGTCCACTAGGTAGTACAAATTGAACCGGGGTATTTTCCACATTGAACCACCCTTTACCACCTACCTAAATATTGGTATTTATCAATTTCAAAGCATGGCAAATAAAACAATGGTAAATTTTTATGATTTGCTTTATTACCGAAAGGGCCAGTCTTATAAATGTTAAAAAATAACTATAAAATTACACTTCTGGAGTGTAATTTTATCGGTTAGTGAAAAAAATTACAAATATATTGAGTTAAATGCTATTATTAAGAGATCAAGTTTCTTGAACACAAACACTATAATTTAACTTAGTTTTAACGAATTATTTTAACAGTATCTTCTTTAAAATGCAAACATACATCAGTACACTTCAGTGCAAAAAAAATTGCTTACTATGACAATATTTGTGATTTGGCATAATTGTTCGTTGCAGCTGTGACGTCACCTTTTATTCTATAAGTTACTTTGGTCCGCGCCATCCTAAAAAAATTCCTTTTTTAATTTATTAGTTTCTAATTTCCAGTTAATATGCAGTTTTTTGTGACTTTACACAAAACAGTACAATTGCACGGAAGTGTAATAAGTTAATAGTACACAGTGAACTGTGGTTCAGTCTGTACTTCATGTATGTGGTTCAAAGAGAGACACCGCACGTGCTTCGCAATAATCTCAAAATTTCACCGGATAAACCAGGGCATATTAAAACCAAATATCATGCATTAGAAAATATGTGCACTATTACACGTAATTATTTAAATACTGACATTCAACACCGAAAACAAATGAAAAATCAAAGAAAACTGATGAAAAAACTTACCTTTGCGATCGATTTTTGTAAAAGTCCTCGCCCAACCTTCGTCATTCACGGGATCGCCGCGCAAACTCAGCGGTGGGTAGGGGGGCTGTAGGGACCTTATTTACCGGCACAAGCGCGAATCGGCAACGTTGCATATTCGAATACTTTCGATGGTTCAATGTAGCTGTCTGGTTCAATGTACGACTACCGACCCTACATACAATACACCTTACACCAAATTGTAGTTTACCTATTTAAATATTTTGTAATTTAAATAGGTAAACTACAATTTGGTGCGGCTGCTTTGAATGGTAAATCCAGTGTCGTTTATTTTTTTTACCGAATACTTAATGATCCTATTTAAAGAAAAAGGTGGATAGAAATAATAAGAAAAAGCCGTGGAGAGGATGCCTGGAACCCAGCTAAGACAACAGTTAATTGGTCTGAGCATTTCCGTGCCCAAGACTTGCATTATGTTAAAACTCAAAAGCGTCGAAGTTTAAAAAAGAAGCGGTCTTGTGCAGATTTTATGACTGTTTTTGTTTTTAGGGTCCCGCACTCAAAGGGTGAAAAACCCTAGTAGATAGTGCTCACGCGTTGCATGCCTGCCGGTGCGCTATTGGTTCGTCAGTTGTCAGTTGCTTGAAGCGTTGAATCCACGTCACGTTTCTCGTCAAAATACCATCGCACAGAAAAGTTTACGAAATGGTTTTACATAGAAAAAATATTTTTGACGAATATTGTTCTATGAAATGAGAGGCAGATAATAATTAATGCCTTTCATAATTTATTAGGAGTGTCGCTTCGTCATCTGGTTTTCGCGTCACCCAAGACGACAATTATGGATGGAGTTGCTACATTACATATTTTTTTTGTAATTAGGTTAAACATTCTAAACTGAATCGAACATATTTTTCATTTTATCTAATATTATTTTGTAATAACCAGTACTAAGCCGCGAGCGAAATATTAGTTAAAATTAATAGACTTGGTAAATTGGCATAGCACTGTCACAGGTACTATCGTGCGCGAGTGTACCCATGCGCGAACATACCCCTTCCACTTTCTTCCAGCGTTCTTTTTACGAGACGCGAACTATACCTCTACACTAGCCTGTGCCGCCGTTGCAGCGCAGCGTGGAGCAAAAAACAAAGTAGGTAAGCTATCGAGTGTACCTCAGTGTACCTGAGTCTTGCACTCGATACATAACTATACATACTTTGTATCTATTTATGGTATTACTTTGTTTAGTAGGTATTTGTATATTTTTTACTGATTTTCTTCTGTGCTGTAGCTGAGTGTTAATTATAATATTTTAGATTATTATGATACTCTCATTGTTATAAGTAGTAAGTACCTACCTTCTCGTACCTATCATCAATATCCATTCCCGTGTTTAGCAGATAGGCGGGCCTTGGAGAGAGAGAGAGAGAGGGATTACTATAATAATAGGTATGTACCTATAATATAATATGTTGAGTAAATGTGGTGTGACTGACCGG
>OZ007523.1:71641-99738 GCA_963931895.1 Eupithecia pulchellata
CGGCAATTCTTTGTGTCGCTCCAGATCCTTACGTTGCCTTCCATTATCATACTCCAGGGAGTAATGCACGTTAGGCAAAATCTGGAGCGGTTCAAGACGCGCGGAGATCACCACACGCGATGCTACAACACTCGCGGAGCTGGCAAGCTATCAGCGGTGTCTCACAGGCTGGCTAAGTCCGACAGACTCACGCACGTGCTAGCACCCGCCATGTACAGTGCGCGTCACATATAAGTACCCCCCCTATCTCAATGTATGTGGGACACAATAGTTGTAATTTTTGGGAATTTCAGACTTTGAGTATTATTTTGGATCCTGAGCGGCAGCGTGACAATTTTTTCATGTGAAAATTTGTGATAAGTTACAAGGGAATTAGAATTCGTAAATATTTAGTAGACAAGGGGGTACTTAATTCTGATGCGCACTGTACAACCACCTACCTGATCACATAGTCACCGCACCAACCTTATCTGCATTTAAGCGAAGAGTGAAATTGTGGCTCGTCGAGAAGGCGTTCTACAGTGTTGAAGAATATGTAAGAACAAGTACGACAAGTGCGAGTGTAACTCGCGCGCCGAGGGTTTTGAACTTTTGTCGTTTAGGTAGGTACGTATATGACAACCTCGTGGCGCGGTGGGCTTACAACGCAGGAGGTGGAGGTTTGATTCCTGCCTCGGGACTAATATTTGTAGGATCTTCAGATTATTTGTTCGGGTGTTCTAGTCCTTTTCAGTACACAAAAATAAATCATCTAATGTGATACTTATACTTTATTAAGTATAACAGCTATCGTAGTAATACCAATGACACAAGCTTTGCTTAGCTTGTGGGTAAATGATACTGTGTGGATTATCTAGGATACATACCTATCTCTTCTCAAAAATTTTGAGAACAACGGTTTTGGTGCGCTGTGGAACTCCTAGTACAGTTACTACAGAGATTAGTGGGTAGGTAAGTGGGTTGGTACCTACAATTTTTTTTCGGCTTTTTTCAACCTATTTCACTAAGTATGAAACTTAGACGATTTTCAAAACCTGTTTTGAATTGTCGAAATCCATACCTTTGATTTGATATTAGTCTCAATGAAATAGCCCCCATTGTATGAAAATTAGTTTTTTGACCATATTTCAAAAAGTATTATATTTACAGACTTCTCTATATTTTTCCTGTAAAATATAGATCTATATCTACAAACGCTTAGTATATTTTACATCAATCACTCTGCAATCTTCGGAGATAAGGGGGGGGGGGAATGGTAAATTTTTTGACCTTTTTCAAAATATTTCGAAAAGTATAAAACTTATCGAAATTTCAAAAACTGTATTGGAATGTACAAGCCAATACCTTTCATTTGATACCCAACTCGGTGGGGTAGTCACCCCTTTAGAAAAATTTCCCAAAAATTTTTTATTGTAGACACGAAAACACAAACGAACTTAGAAATTGAAAGTAATAGTAGAGAAACACAGACGACCTGGGAAGAAGAAATTGAAGTATTATACAATCAAACAAGAACACACACTAAGGAACATACTAGTGAAAATGTAGAAAATACTGAGGAAAATAATCGGACGAGAAATATATGTATTTTGAGTACAAACTCTCATAATAAAATTTTAACAATAGCGGAGAGCACCTTGACTTATTCTGGAGTCTGCCACCATCTCAAACCAAACAATAAAATACGAGAACTTATAATGAATATATACACAAAATTAGAAAGTTTCACGCTTAAAGACTATTGCATCATCATGATTGGAGAAGAAGATTTCAAAACTACTACAGACTACGTTGAAACAACTCGAGTTATCAGAGAAACTCTACGGCAACTAGAACACACCAACGTGATTATCTGTCTTCCAACATTCAAATACGGAAAAGGCCTAGATTTGTACAACTGGAGGGTTGAGACCTTTAATAACCTATTGTATTTGGATGTGTCCTCGCACGAGCATGCATACTTAGTAGACACGAACGAAGATTTGAAGTACGATTACACGATGTTCAATAGATACACAGGAACAATCAACAACCACGGAATGAAGCTCATTTTCAAGAAACTGGAATGCTTTATCAATTATCTACACAGCTACAACACGGCACTACTAAGTCAAGATCAATGGTTTTTTCGAGAATATTGCAACTGATTATAAAACAAAACCTTGTACAGTAAGCCTTAACTTTTATTATCAAAATTTATGTGGCATTTCTAAAAAAAGAGATGATTTAAACATTTACTTGAGTAATCAGGGAATAAAAATAGACTATATTTGTATTACAGAACATTTCTTAAATAAAAACAATGTATCGATGTTTAATTTAGAAAATTATAATCTGGCTTCATATAATTGTAGAGTTAATAAAGCAAGGGGTGGATCAATGATTCTAGCAAGGACAGACATGAATTATACAGAGACGGAAATTTGTAAACAACTGTATAAGGTTGATAGCTTTGAGATCTGCGGGGTGAGAGATATTCATTTCAACTTAAATATTATTTGTATATATAGAATACCGCAAGATAAAAATTTCAATGAATTCATTGTGAAGTTAGAGATGTTACTGGAGCACTTTTTCAATAAAAACTGTGTAATTTTTGGTGATTTTAACGTTAATATTATCAAGAACAGTAAGTATCAATGCGATTTCTTGAATCTACTTAAGTGCTATAATTTTAGATGTTTGGTTAATTCTGCAACGTTTAAGCGTAATGGTATAGAGTCATGCCTTGACAACATATTGACAAATCTGACAAATCAGACTGATTCTGGCCCTACCTTAACCGAGATTGATTACAATGGACTCGGAGACGGACATGCTGGATTGTTTTGTAATATAAGAGGAATAAATGCAGGAACAAGAAAAAAGAATGATTACTATATAAAAAGAAAAAGGAAATTTTCAGATGTAAATAAAAAGAAATTTAGAGAATGTATAATAGGAAGTGAGTTATCACAGTGTAATGTAAATAGTTTTTTAAGTTGCTTTCAAAAAGTGTTTCGGAGATCGTATAAGAAAATTAATATTAAAATTATGACTAAGAAATATAATAAGATTAATTGGATCAGTAAGGGTATCAGGACATCTAGTAAAATGAAGCGTTTTTTGAATTCTATGCATAGGTCTAATAGTGACATATCATTAACTAACTATAGGAACAAATACATAAAACTATATAAGAAAATTATAGTAACTTTAAAGAAAAACGCAGTTAAAAAAGAAGTAGATAGGGCCAAAAATAGGACAAAGCAAATTTGGAGCATTGTAAATAGACACAGGAATAAGAATATATCTAAAGAAATTGACAACTATAGGCTCAAAATTGACAATGTTATTATTAACGATACACAAGAAATAGTAGATATTTTTGCGAAGCAGTTTAACTCTAACACCATCGATAGTGGTGATTTGGATAGATATTCTGAAGCTTTGCAAATGATGAAGGACAATTCTAGAAGAGTTGATACTGTCTTAGATATGGGAGAAACAAATGGGAGCGAAATTAAATTCATTGTTAAGAAAATGGAATCGAAGCCTTCGTACGGTTATGATGAAATACCCATCACGATAATCAAAGAAAACATTGATCTCTTATCTGAACCTCTAGCAATTTTTTTCAATAATTGTATTAAACAAGCAGTTTTCCCAGATCAATTAAAAATGGCCAAGGTTTTGCCTATACACAAGAAAGGAAAAAAGAATGATCCCAAAAATTACAGGCCAATTTCAATTTTACCCATCTTTTCTAAAATTTATGAGAGAATAATAAAAGATAGAATAGTCTCACATCTAAATTTACACATGGTTTTAAACTTGAGACAATTCGGCTACCGATGTAGCGTAGGAACTGTGGATGCCGTTGACCTACTGCTAAATGACGTCTTAAGCAATTTGAACATTAAAAAAAGAGTTGCAGGTTTGTTTCTGGACCTATCTTCTGCGTTTGATATGGTTGACCACGAAATTTTACTAGCTAAATTAGAACATTACGGAGTTCGAGGAAATAGTCTGACTTTGCTGAGATCGTACCTATCTAATAGGAAACAATTTGTAGAAATAAAAAATATCACAGACAAACATGAAACCATTTATCGATCGCAAGTTAATACCATAAAAAGGGGAGTTCCGCAGGGCTCAATTCTGGGCCCTATATTTTTTTGTAATATTCGTAAATGACCTAATTGAATTTATTACGAAATCCATCCCTGATATTTCGCTAGTTGTTTATGCCGATGATACAAATGCTGTTATTCCGGCTACAACTGTAGTTGAACTTAAGACTAAGATTGCCAATGCACTAGCAGCTTTTGATAAGTGGTTTGATGCGAATAGACTAAAATTGAATATAAATAAGACGAATTGTGTTTTATTTAGAACAACTGCTCATATTAATGAATCTTTAGATATTATTACGAGTAATGGAAAGGTCTTGGATTTGAGAAAAAATGTTAAATTCTTGGGTATACACATTGATCAACTTCTGAACTGGAAGGTAGAGTTAGAAGCTCTTGAAAGCACAATAAGCTCCGCTTGTTACGCTCTTAGAAGTCTGAGAGACGTACTAAGTATTGAACAACTAAAAGTTATTTACTATGCTCTTGTGGAGTCTAAGCTAAGATATAGCATAAAATTTTGGGGGAACAGTTATGACTATAATTTAAAGCGGGCTTTTGTTCTGCAGAAAAGGGCAATTAGGACAATAGTACGGATTCCTCCGTGGGAGTCTTGCCGAGATAGTTTTAAGACTCTAAACATTTTGACAGTACCAAGCCTCTATATACTAGTAGTTCTTGTGGATGTTGTCAAGCATCCTTGTAAATATGAATCGACTGAACAAAGGGCATTGCGGATAAGTACTAGAAGAAAAAATCTTGTCACCTCTTTTCAGCCTCGGTTAAATGTTGTAAAGCATGGCTCTCGGTACCAAGCTGCTAAGTTATTTAACGCCCTACCAGTTGACTTAAAAAACATTGATAGTCCGAATATTTTTAAATCAAAATTGAAAAAGTTTTTGTTGGAAAAGTGCTTGTACTCATTAGACGATTTTAATTTTTGACTCTATAAGCAGCCGCTAATTTTCTTAGCATTAATTAGATTTTAAGAGACAATTTTAATTTGTTTTTTGTTTTATATATAAGTACCTATATTATACGCATTCAAATACAATTGTAATATTGTTCATGAATAAATAAATCAATCAAATCAAATCAATCAATCAATTTGATACCCAACTCGGTGGGGTAGTCAGCCCTTCAGAAATTTTTCCCGCCCTTTTTTGACCATATTTCAAAAACTGTTATTTTAACAGACTTCTCTATAGTTTTCCTGTAAAATATAGATCCATATCTACAAACACTTGGTACATATCACGTCGATCGCTCTGCAATCTTCGGAGATAGGGGGGGGGGGGGAACGGTAATTTTTTTGACCTTTTTCAAAATATTTTAAAAAGTATAAAACCTACCAAAATTTCAAAAACGATTTTGAAATCTACAAACGTGTACCTTTCATTTGATACCACTTTTGACTTTGTACGTTCCATTTAAAATTTCGATTTCAAAATTTGTATGGAAAATCGTCATTTTGATTTTTCATTTATTTTCATTTATTTTTCTATAAATATGTGCGGGCGCACAAAATGTATTATTATTTCAAATTTCAAGTCAATAGCTGCAGTAGTTTCTGAGATATTAAGGATTCAAAACACAAAACAGACCCAAAGCGATTTCCTAAGGGTTTTGCAACCGATGGCAAAACCCTAAAAATTGAATGATAAGTGTTATGATTATATAAATTTTGTTTTTATATAATTTAATTTACAATTGACATATTTTAAAACGATTATTTTTGTATTTTTAATTTACTGTTGATATACGGACGTGTAATATTTTTTACCAATAAATTGATTATTCTGATTATTCTGATTATTCTGAAAATCTAATGTAAGTATACCCACCTGTTTTTGTGGGTATACTTACATTAGATTTTCAGATAGCTTTTTGAAAAATTGTGATGTTCACTCTAAGAATACAAGAAACAAGAACAAATTACACATCCCATCCATCGTACAGATTACGTAAGGTAGGGAAATCATTTATGGGCAATTGCGTGCGCTTCTATAATAAGCTTCCATCTGAAGCAACTGAGCTCCCTATTCGTAAATTTAAACAATACATAAAACAAAATCTTATTAAGAAAGCCTTTTACTCGATAGATGCTTGGCCAGATGTCGCTCCATTCCACACCAACAATAGCATGTAAGAAACTGAATGTTGTACTTAGCTTTTGGTACCAATTTTAATAATTATTGACATGTATCTAAATCAGATTAAACTTGGATTTAGATAGGCAAAACTTAAATTGTATTAGACACATAAAATTTGAATGAATGTACTAGTGGTTTCTTTTTAACTTCTTCCACTAGTGGACAAAAATTGAAGTGAAGAGAAATCAATAACAAATTATTTATTATTTTAATAATGATCTGTTTGAAATTTGACTTGTCTAAGTGCTTATTTTGTAAGCCTAAAGAAATAAAGTAATTGAATCTGAACATAAACAGTGATCACTAAATTATAGTACCTAGGTACCTGTGTATAAACGTAACTGTTGTACTGTACATTATGTACAATCATAGGTAAACTTAGCTGAAGTTTAAGTCCGTCGCCCGATGTCGGAGCTGGGCCGCCCCCTGTAGCCACACACGGCTGGCGAGGTAGGAGAGGGCTCAGCCAGCACCAGCACGCTCGATACGGCTTGCACAATGTTCACTCACACGTCCCTCCCCTCCCGGCGGCGGGAAGAGGCGGGGGTCAGGTCACGTACCCACACACAGCAGCACCAGCGCACACCGCATGGCGGCCGGCGGCAGGCTCCAGTGGCAGGGGCTGGTCCGGCAGTCCGCTGGCTGTCAGTCGCCTGTCAGTCGCCCGTCGCTCGGCTGTCAGTCGGCAGGGCGGGTAGTCCGTCTGGAAGACTCTGCGCGAGTGCAGCTCATCTCGGGAAGACGACCTCCGAAACTACAGTTTTACGAAAATACAATACTTAATGTTTCCAAAACAAACCATTGTTAAATCATAACGCATTTGTTTTACTTACTCATAGTGTGAGTTTCCTTCTTGAGTATCTTGAATGGAATTTGGTAATCAATTAAATGTTTCTTCATGATTTTTACGTGGGATTGAGAGGAACAGAAATAAAATCCTATAACAATGGTAGGTAGGTAGTAAGTATTAACTGTCGATGTTTGACTCGTCTTAGTGTCTAAAGAATTGAATCTGAATCTGGTAAGTAACCGTAACGACCGCGACGCGACTGTGAGATGAGAGTCGACGAGAGTTCAAAGATCCAGAAAGATCCGAAGATCCAAAGAGTTGTCTGTTATGGAATAAAAGACAACTCTTTGGATATACTTGTGTGACAGGATACAAAGAGTTGACATTAATGGGGAACGGTCTTCGGGATCTGTAGTTACAATGGGTGTACCGCAGGGGTCTATCCTCGGTCCTTTCCTATTTTTTGTTTATATTAACGACCTCCCTCATCTCGTTAAGAATAATCACGAGATTGTATTGTTTGCTGATGATACTTCACTAATTTTTAAAATGAAAGGTCAAAACACAAATTTCGACGATGTGAATAATGCAATCTCAAAAGTAGTCAATTGGTTTAGTGTCAATAATCTTCTGCTTATTGAAACCAAAACGAAATGTATTAGATTTATTCTACTCAATGTAAAACAAGTTAACCCTTTCCCTCCTTACGGTACTTAGAAGTACCGCCTCAATTTTCGTCTAATATCTTCAGTACGAAAACACTTTATGCTAACTACAACTGACGATCCTTTAGAGTACCGTTTCCGTAAGCCAATCACAGCGCGTTATTTCAGTTACCACGTAATGTGGCCGTAGAATTTGAACAGTAAGTTACAAGCTGACGAACATTTTGTCACTTCGCAGTGCGGTATAGTTGAGTTTTTACGCAAAAAATTTGTGTTTTTTTTCAAGGTCAAGGTCATTGACCTTTGACCTAAGGTTCAATGCACCTTAGATAAGTGACCTTGAGTCATTAACCTCAAGGTCACTGAACTTTTTTTGTAAAAACGATGGTTTTCGCTGGAGTCGATACCGGAAAGTTAAATTAATCATTTTCGAGCACATGTGAGTGACCTTTGAGGTCAAGGTCGCTGACCTTTTTTGTAAAATCGTTGGTTTTTGCTGGAGTCGATGCCGGAATGTTAAATTAATAATTTTCGAACACAAAGTCAGTGACCTTTGAGGTCAAGGTCACTGACCTTTTTTGTAAAAACGTTGGTTTTTGCTGGAGTCGATGCCGGAAAGTTTCAGGATCGCGATAGCTCCGGCGCTGCGGGAAGTGCAGCCTCTCCGCCATTGCGTAACAAGGGACAGGCACCACTGCTCACCTCCGCAGCTTCGGCTTTTTGGTCGCCTTCGGCGACCAGCCTCAGCCGCTGTGGCTCGCGCGGTGCCTGTCTCTTGTTACGGCTGGCGGAGGCTGCACTCCCTTCGCGCCTCCGGCTTATTATATACACTCTAGGGGCGCCACGCACAAGACCACGTGGAGTCGGGGTACTCTGTATCGGATCCGCCACTTAAATTGAACCTAATCAACTCTTATCGGAATGCTCTGTATCGGTATCTGTATCGGACACAGTTTGATCTCTAGCGCCGAGGTCATTGAACTTTGGGGTCAATCAGCTGAACCAAAGTTGCACCCCTAGTGACCCTCTTTACGATGCCATAAGAAAAAACATGTGTTATATATACGCCCAAAAAAACATCTTTCGAAATTTTTCTGTCTTTTTCGCCTTTAAACTGAACGACATACTTTGACCTCTAGCGCCGAGGTCATTGAACTTTGGGGTAGATCACCTGAACTAA
Source organism: Eupithecia pulchellata (assembly GCA_963931895.1). Taxonomy (NCBI): domain Eukaryota; kingdom Metazoa; phylum Arthropoda; class Insecta; order Lepidoptera; family Geometridae; genus Eupithecia; species Eupithecia pulchellata. The sequence continues at coordinate 80,542 of OZ007523.1, forward strand.
AGTTGCACCCCTAGTGACCCTCTTTACGTAGCCATAAAAAAAAATACATGTTATCTATACATATAATAAAAATCTAACGGAACCCTGTCTGTACATGGAAGATATTTTAGAAAAAATTGTATAGGGACCTCTATTAACGCTAATAGGACCCAAAACAATGATTTTTAGAATTTTTGTCTGTTTGTCTGTTTATCTGTTTGTCTGTTTGTCTGTGCGTTTGTGCGCGCTAATCTCAGAAACGGCTTATCCGATTTAGATGGGGTTTTCAAAAATATGTTATGGTAAGCTTCAATTAACATTTAGTGTTTGTTTCAAGTAAATCGGTTCATAAATAAAAAAGTTATCTATACTTATAATAAAACTGTAACAGGACCAATTCTGTACATTGAAGATATTTTGAAAATTTTTATTGGAGAGCAGTCTATTATCGATACTGAAGACAAAACTGTATTTTTTTTCATTCATGTCTGTCTGTCTGTCTGTCTGTTTCTTAAACGCGCATCACGCCGAAACTGCTTGATGTATTCGAATGAAACTTGGTGCGATTTGAGTTCATACTACGAGGAAGGACATACTTAGGATACTTTTTATCCTGGAATTCAGTGAGGTTCCCCTGGGAGAGGGGATGGAAGCAAAATTATTTATACTTGCATTACGCCGAAACTGCTGGATGCATTCGAATCAAACTTGGCGTGATTTGAGGTCATTCTACAAGGAAGAACATAGGATACATTTTATCCTGAAATTCAGTAAGGTTCCCCTGGGAGAGGGGATGAAAGCAAAATTCCTTAACCTAACCATCATGCCGAAACTACTGAATGCATTCGATTGAAACTTGGCACAATCTGAGTTCATACTATGGGGAAGGACATTTAATATATTTTATCCCGGAACTCAGTAAGGTTCCCGTGGGAGAGGAATGAAAGTAAAGTTCCTTGACCGCGCATCACACCGAAACCGCTGAACGTATTCGAATGAAACTTGACACAATTTGAGTTCATACTACGAGGAAGGACATACTTAGGATACTTTTTATCCTGGAATTCAGTGAGGTTCCCCTGGGAGAGGGGATGGAAGCAAAATTATTTATACTTGCATTACGCCGAAACTGCTGGATGCATTCGAATCAAACTTGGCGTGATTTGAGGTCATTCTACAACGAAGAACATAGGATACATTTTATCCTGAAATTCAGTAAGGTTCCCCTGGGAGAGGGGATGAAAGCAAAATTCCTTAACCTAACCATCATGCCGAAACTACTGAATGCATTCGAATGAAACTTGGCACAACCTGAGTCCATACTATGGGGAAGGATATTTAATATATTTTATCCCGGAACTCAGTAAGGTTCCCGTGGGAGAGGAATGAAAGTAAAGTTCCTTGACCGCGCATCACACCGAAACCGCTGAACGTATTCGAATGAAACTTGACACGATTTGAGTTCAATTCATACTACGAGTAAGGACATAGGATACATTCAATCAAACATATTATATTGTATTTTATGTTTTATTTAGGTTTTATTTTTACCGAGGGTCCGGCTAGACTAAAGCCTGATGTTCACTCTTGCGCTTCGACTAAAGAGTCCAAAGAGTTAATAGACAAGATTTTTTTCTCGATGGCGTGACATTTTGCCTTTTTCTCCACGACAACGACTCAAAGTGACAATCTAATCTATTTTCTGTTTTTTGATCAATGAAGACATAAAAACTGGCAGAAATCCTTCTGTTATTTAATTATAAATTGTAAAATATTCTCCCAAGAACGTTACGGAGGTTGAATATGTGTTGTACACAATATCCAATATACAGGTAAGTAACGCTCTATGATGTATTTATTTTCTTTAATTTTGCACCCTACTTCGCCTGAATAGGTAATAGGTAGAACTTATTATCAGGCGAAGTAAAATGTAAGTATGATTCATGCAATCTTCATAAACATGTTCAAATGTTACTTAAAATCCTTAGATCAAAGAAACTACAGATAGTTCGTCCGATGCTATTTGCACTGAGAGATATATGCAAGGTGTAGGTACGAACAATTTTAAGCATAAGTCGTCGAACATTTAGCACATAACTCCTTACTTTTCGATAACTCTCACGGTTCCTCGGGGTTCCACACTTCTCCCTTAGTAGATCTAAAAAAACTCAGCTTTATATTATGATGGTTTAAAATTAGACACTTGACGCGAGTCCCTGGTCATTTGTAGTTTCTTTCATCGAAGGAAACCTCATTCTGTCCTGTCTCCATTTGAACGGAACCACGAAAAAGAAACTAAACTGATCATGTTTTTATTTTTTGCAGTAAAATACCTATGTATGGACACTGACACTGGGTGATCTGTCCAAAAGTCCTGTAAGGTCTAAAGGAAATATTGATTTAGATTTTTGGGTGTTCTACAAGTAAGTTCTTAATCTATGATCTATTTTCAAGTAGGACCTTTAGATCAAAAATACTTATGATATTGCGTGCGCTGCTCTCACCGCACCGACTTTTGAGACGCAGCTCTCCATCTTTATCTACAGATTTCCGCTGCTGGAAGAATACTCAAACGTATCGTGTGATTATGTGACATACCAGAGGCATATTGATGTGATTCGTTCAGTAGAAAAGGGGCCCCAGTCGAACGTCTCGAAACCAAAACCGTAAATAAGAGCAAGTAAATATTTTTTCCATAACGCATTTACTGCCCTGCTGCGCTAACTGCCCCGGTTACACCGGGGCAGGAGGAACACATCAGCGGCTTTGAAAGTTAAAGTTAAGAAGGCTCATGGGGGCTTAAAAAAGTCAAGTCAAGCAAAGAAAGCTTAGAGCAGACTTTCTATAAAAAAATAGGTACATATTTTTCCAAATAGGTATGCTTTATAACGTCTTTCGCTCCCCAGCAAGACAGGAGAGGAGACGGCGGCGGCAGCTGCAGTGATGTCGCGTGGTGCCTGTGGGCGAGCTACTCATCTGACGTGTCCAAATTCTAAACTATACTGTCCAGTCCACCCGGTCATCAAATGCTTTATGTATTATCTTTCTGTCATTGATTGCTTTTTCTATTTTATTGTTTGTTATTTGTGTTGTAAGTTGGTTTGAATTATTAAATGTTTTGTCAAATTTTATTTAAAATAACTATTTATTTATTACTACTTTGCGATAATATATAAAAATCAAGCGTAATTTCCAAACAAATCAGTACTATGGTAGGTATGTTTTTTCATTAAGTTATATTTCAAATTATAACAGCATTTAGAAACATTAAATTGTTTTTGCATTTCTTCCATTATAAGTCGTGTACAGAATGTTGACGAAGATAACTGCGGCACAGTATAGGTACCGTCCCACGTAGATCAATATTTGATTTAGTTTTTTATTCCTATCCTATCCATACAGTTCTTATATAAAATTTTTCTATTTACCTAAATATATTTATGTAAATACATGAAAAGTGTAAAAAGACAAATTACAGCACATTGAAGTTTTGTTTTTATTTAATAGTAGAAAAACTGTAACTGAAACAAATGTATGACAATCGCGGACGAAGTCGCGGGTACAGCTAGTATATACATAAAAAAATTCGTCCCGTAAGTCCTGCGTCCCGTAAACTCCACTCCAACCAAAAAATTATGGGTTTTTATAATACACATACTCGATGAAGTAAGTATTTTGTTTTATAATAAACGTTTTTATTTTTATTATTGTTCTGACCTGTTTTTATATTGTTTTAGTCATTGATATGGATATTACTGCCCTAAATGAAGCCCTGTTATTAGAAGAGCTTCCGGACTGCGATGAAGATTCTGATGCAGGTGTATCTGATGATGTAGTGGAAAATCCTCAACTACCCTTACCAGGAGGCTTCAATGAAGTTTTTGAAAGATCCCTAGACAGTGTTTTTGCCGAAAGTTCCGCCATCGTCGTCGTCAAATGAAGGTGTATTAGAGTGAGAATCAGGTACCCACCTATCCAATACCTGGATCTAGTGTTCTGACTGATCTACCATCTGGAAATACATCTTCTGATAGCACTACCTAACGATGACCTGAACCAATTCGTAAATAGAAAAAGAGGGATCTAGATACAATTTTGAATACATTGCTGATACTGGAGAAGTAGAAGATTGTTTTGCTCACTGTAACACGCCGACTGATATAGGTATAGAATTGATTGGAGATATAATAGACAATATTGTAAACTAAAGTATCCGTTATGCTTCTGAAGAAAAGCAAGGTATTGAACCTAAAAAAGGAGGAACTCCTAACATTTATAGGTATTTAGAGGCAATGTAACCCTAGTTATATGGATGGCGTAGATAAAGCTGATTGTTTGAGAGCCCTTTACTGTATAGATGGAAAATCTCCGAAATGGTGGCTCAGGTTGCTTTGAGGTCTTCTGGACATCGTCATCATCTCATTTGTCAATTCATAAGTCATTTATAGACTTATAATGGAACAGACTACCCTATAAGATTATCAACGTTCTGTTACTCAAGGGTTGATGACGATGGAATATGCTAGTTGGAAAAGAAAAACTTCTACTGATAATACTGCGAAAGGCGGCTCTTCCAATAGGCGCAAATCTCACTCTTTCACTATATAAGATGTTAGCTTGGGTAACACAGGCATTCATCGGCCTGAGTTCGTGAAGAATAGGGGGAAGGTGTAAGGTTTTTAGTTTGAAGAAGATTCAGTCGAAAACTCATAGTAAATATTCGCATTGTAACGTGTTTTTGAGTGTCAATGAAAAGAATATTGGTTTTTTTGAATACCACGAGGTTAATCTGTAACTAAAAACCTATTAATTTTATTATTACTGGGTCAGTATTGGATCTCATTACTTTTGTAGTTTCTATCAAAGTTCCTGACATTGTGATGACACGAAGTTCCTGGCGGTACTTTTAAGTCTAGGTCTTGGAAATAGTACTTCTAGGTATAATAAAAATCTAAAAAAATTCTGTGCGTTTCCTTTTACCTACCTTATTATGATAATAAAGTTCATAAGCGGAAATTCGTTAAAAATCACTACCCCGGGGGGAAAGGGTTAAGGCCGATGTAAAGGTAAAAGAGGAATCTTTAGAAATAGTAGAAAGTACTGTATTTTTAGGAATAACTTTAGATAGTAAACTTCAATGGGGCTCACACATAGATAAGCTATCGAAGAGACTTAGTTCTGCAGCGTATGCAGTCAAAAAAATCCGTCATCTTACAGACGTTGATACTTCTAGACTAGTCTATTTCAGCTACTTCCATAGTATTATGTCTTATGGCATACTGCTGTGGGGGAACGCTGCAGATATTAACACCATATTTTTGTGCTGCAGAAGAGGGCTATTCGTGCAATCTATAATATGGGTCCTAGAGAATCCTTGCGTGAAAAATTCAAATAAATAAACATACTTAATGACAGTAACATGTCAATATATTTTTGAAAATTTGATGTACACTCATAAAAATATCAATAAGTTCATTAAAAATAGCGATATACATAATTTAAATACTAGAAATAAGAACAAACTGACTGTGCCTACTACTAGGCTACGTAAGATTAATGTATCTTTTAAAGGGCAATGTAAGTACCTATACGCTTCTACAACAAAATTCCAAGTGAGTTGCAAAAATTATCTATAAATAAATTCAAACGGATTGTCAAAAATATACTTTGCAAAAAAGCTTACTATAAAATATCAGATTATCTAGATGACAAAAAAGTTTGGGACGAGTTATGCTCCAACTCTAAAACTAACAATCTAACAAGGTAAAGGTTTCTTGTTCGCTTCTTTACTTTACCTACCTAAAAAAGATTGAAGTGAACAATTAATCACTTTATTTCCCATTTTTATTTCTTATTTAACTTGTATTTTGTGACGTGTCCAAGAGTCCTGTAAGGTCTAAAGGAAATAAAGCACTTTGATTTTAGAAGACTGTTTCTTGTTTCGCTTGTTGGCATTATAACACCAAAACAGACAAGAAAACGAGTACCTACCTAGGTACCCTAGCAAAAGTTACAAACATAATACAGTAACAGTACAGTACATATGATCGCTACGGACATTCATATTCAATGAGAAACTTTTGATTTGAATCATATGACCCATAGGAATATCTAGTGAGAAATCTAGTAATCTCTTTTTGTACCGCTTCTAGCGCTGAGTAGGTTTTGTGATCTGGCAGCACTGCTTGCTGTGTTGTGTGTGAGTCAAAAGATTCAAATGGCGGGTGCCTCCCCTCGCCCCGCAGGGCAAGCTATCCCTCCGAGTGTTGCCTCGGCGCCGGCGGCGGCGTACCGAAGGATGCCGAAGCATCCCGAAGGATTCTCAAGGCTGCCGATACAGCAGCCTCAAGCATACCGAAGCGGTATTTTTTGTTATTACGACCATATATATACACGGCAATTTCTACTTTATTGCCATTATGTTAATGTATATTGCTATTTGCCACCTAAAATCCTCAGTCGTGCCGATGCCGATAATGGGCGCCGGGCCTTCATCATCATCATCATCACCAGCCTATTATAGTCCACTGCTGGACATAGGCCTCCCCTAATGAGCGCCATAGATGGCATCATTATTTGGGGGTTATTGCCCATAATCCCCACGCCGGGCCTTACGCGAGTTTTTTTACATTTGCGTGAAGGCAAACAAAATCATAAATCCTAATTATCTCTTCATTCTCACCGCCTCACTTCCTTCCCCATAAGAAGAAACTTACTTGTACTGTACATTTTATCTGTGCTTGTACGAAGATCTTCGTAGCACGTGCTACGAGGGAATCACAAAACTCGAAATACACGTTGTAGAGAGTTGAGAATTTGTCTTTGCTCCCTTTCTTGAAATCTTTTCCACTCCCTTCGAGTGTGAAGTATTATTTTGTGTAGGTAGTCCTTCTAGATGCTGCCTGCACATGCTACGGAGGCAGCGGGAGACAGAAGGAAGCGGGACAGGTGTGGTGGTAAGATATCACATGAAAGAAAATAAAATTGCCTACTCAGTGGTGAAACGCGCAACTCACTACGAAGACTAGTTCGAGAGATATTTTGTGATTGTCAGGAGGTCCCTCACGCAAGTGTCGCCAAAAGTATCCTTTGCGCAAGTGTCTTACGAAAATAATGATATTGACGTAGAAATGTAAACAAAATAACTTCATCAATATTATAGTTTTGTCTGTCAATAGAGACTCCTTTCTTTTGAAATGTTTGCAAAACATCTGCACGATCAGACGTTACAATTGTAATGACAACATTCTATATAGTGTTGTAGGTTATTCGGATAAGTTTATTCGGTATCGTATGGAACAGCTAAACGAGCGCTGGCAGGCGAGCCCCGAGCCGTAGGTAGAGCACCTATTATCTGCGGGTAAGTATACATAAGTACATTACCTACCTGTTGTCCTTGACGAGTCGCGCAAGCCCTTGTTTATTTTATTGTCCAAATTTTGGAGAAATTTACGGCTAGATTTACAAATATTTAGATGAAGGATAGACAGGTGCATGTTTGTTGAAGGCTGCGACGTAGCAGGTTGCGGGTTCAGTTCCCACCTCGGGACAAATATTTGTACGATCTGCAAATACAAATAGAGAACGACCAGAACACCCTGAACACTTTATTAAGCACATAAATAACATTACAGATTTTATTAATCTAATGCGTTACTTATGGCAAATTTACTACTACATACCTACTAATTTAACCAAGACGTAAAGAAATTATAAAAGTAGATTAAAAATTATAATTACTATGGCCTCTTATCGGACACACACACCAAAAAAAACCCTATAGTAAGACTTACAGAAACAACAAATAGACTCAGTCGTACAAACAAACACAAAAATAGTTAAAAGAACGAAATAAAAATATTAGTTAGTAAACAAAGGTTGAGGTAATAATAATAAAGATTTACAAAAAAATAACAGTAAAAATCAACAGTAAAAGAATCTCAATATAACCTACTCGTACCTACTCGTAGTATGGTATACATGACAGTCATGAACAAGGTCATGAATCTTGTTCTTGGGAGTCGCTGAAACAGAGGAGTACTCTCTCAATCGCCTTCCATCCATCCGCAAACATGTCGAGCTGAGGATGCTGATTTAGGAGTGCATTAAGGTTTCTCTGTGTACGAATAATCGGCGACTGCTGACGCGCTACAGTTCTAGGAGGAGTTGGAGCAAAAAGGGGGACACACCCAGTTCGGAATCTGGAGCGATTTTGAGGCACACATAGTTGGCTTGCTTCACTAAGAAGTATCGGACTGTCTATTTCACCTCTTAGTATACGACATTATTAGCAAAAGTTGGTCGAAGCATCTCCTAGTCTCCAAGGAGTTGAAACCCAATGTACCTACCCTGCAGGAACTTAGTGGGGTACAAGTATGGATAGTATCCTCGTGATTTTCGGTTGAAAAATCTGAGGAAGCGCTTTTGTACCTTCTCTCTCATGAGGCTATACGTGGATTCATGTGGATTCCAAACTGAAGAACTCGATTCCAGCTTAGATCTTATTAAAGACGTGTACAGAATTTTAACAGCAATCGGGTTGTTGAACATTTTTGCAGTTACGCGTTACAAATCCTAGTCTTTTAAAACAGGTAAGTAGTAGTTAGTGTACGCATGTGTTCATGACAAGTAAGTTTAGCGTCGAACTGAACTCCTAGGTCTTTAATACTCACATTTAGCGCTAGGGTCGCTTCGTGGAGTGTGTAGTTCGATGTCACTCCATGTGAGGAACGCGTATAACTAACAACTTGGCATTTCTGGATGTTAAAATGCAATCTGTTCTTTTCACTCCAACTCTGAATAGCGTCTAAATCCTGTTGAAGTAGTTCACTGTCTTTCTGGGATCTAATGTCGGCATAGAGATCTTAACATCGTCGGCGTACACTAAACAGTTGGAATGTTTCACGTTTTGGGCGATATCGTCAATCATGATGGTGAAAAGTAAATGACCTAGAGAGGATCCTTGACTAACTCCTGATCGGGTATGGTATACTGGAGAATCGAAGCAACCCAGCCTCACAAACTGTATCCTATCCGAAAGGTAGCTCGCAAAAAAACCGAGTTGTTTCGGGGCAAACCCATAAGCACTCAATTTATCCAGAAGAACATCGTTATCCACATGATCGAAGGATTTTTTGAAGTCTAGGTTAGGATTATAATTGTATTTTTTTACTAAGTAGGTCATTATTCAATCAATTAACGTGTTAATTAAAAATATTGAAATAATTTTCAATAGTTGAACAAGATTCATATCTTCAAAAATATTATGTATTATAATAATATTTTCTGGACTGATTTTGATAAGATATGAACTCTGTTCAAACTATTGAAAATTATTTTACTATACATAAAGTGGATTTTGTGTGCCTTTTACTACAATATTGTTCGCACGCGCCAGGAGTTTGCTGCGAGCAGTCGGCGATATTACAGAGAGGCAGGGAATTATCAACCGCCGCCGCCGGTGATACCAAACTCTCCCCTACCTCCTGCCTCCTGCGTCAGTCACCTACTTAAAAACGTAATTGTGGATGTAATCAAAACCAATTACCTTGTTGTAAATAATTTCTAGATAACACAAATATTATGTGCGATAAAATGTATCCTAGGAGCATTCCTAGGAGCACCTGAATGTTGTTTTATCTATGAAGTAGTCGGCACAAATGATTTCATAGATAAAACACCATTCAGGTGGTCCTCGGATACATTTTATTGCACACAATAAACATAACCCATCACCGCAAGGGCACAGGCATCGCACGGAGCTCCGCACACCTTGCCTTTCTAGAACTCGAAGCGACTGACTGTTCGAACGAACATTAAATGTTCAGTTCAGGAAGGCAATTCTCGCAATATATCTACTCGATAAATATGGCAAAAACTGTCAAAATGTCGAGTGATTGCTTCGAATCACACAAGCGTATTCTCAACACCTGCAATTCGACATTTATCGATGGTTTTTTTTCGATAAGTTGCTCGATAAGCAACGAGTGGTCCCAGGCACTCGCTCGCATTGTCGAAGAGTGAGAAAGGAACATTCCTAGTTCTCTGTCGCTCACTTTCCTTAGTCTCTGCGTAGTGATTTTATTTTCTTTGGTCTCTGCGTTTTTGTTTGAACTATTTTCCTTTGTAAATTCCTTACGAGTACTATAAAATGGGGCACCCGAACCGAACCTAACAAAAAACCTTTACATAGACAGAAACTGTTTAACGGTGCTGCCTGCTGACTAGATTACTTTCGCTAGTTTCACTCACTGAGCACGGCTACCCCGACCGACCCGATCGATTATAACCGTACCAAATCTTTTAAAAACAACATTTAATATTATGCGAGCTTCAAATATAATGTTGCAGCGATTATTTAACATTAATCAAGTTTCAAGTATTTTTGAAAAATATTGCTAAAGTTCCGAGATTCAGCTAAGTTGGCATTACTGACAAAAACAAGCCAGATAGTGACATTCCTAAAGTAAGTAACGTTGACATTCAAATATGTAATGACAAGAAATAATGAAATCGAATTGTTTATGGCTAGTTATATCGCAGAGTGCACGAGAATGCAGTTTTTTGGCGGGACCCGATATAATATCGAAGGCTCGATACTTATCACTTAATATTTTATCCTGTGATATTGCGTATCACTCGATAAAATATCACGTGATACTCAGAATTGGCTCCCAGTTCAGTCAGATCATCGGGTCCTCATACCTACCTCCCTCCTTGATAGGAAGACGTGAGGTTGTCCTCCCTCAGTCCTCGGTCCTCGTCATGCGCTTCAGTTACAGGCACTCCGTCCGGCTGCTGTGGAACTAGACCAGACGACGTGTCAAGTGCAGACCATTCACTTATTATCTCTAAGTGTTATAGCCCTTAGTTAGGTTATTGTTGGAGCCGACCTCACTCCGAGAATAGACTGATATGAATCTCTGCGCGGCGGGGCGGGGCGGGGCGGGGCGGGGCGGGCGTGCTGTATCAGAATCACCGTCAAGTAGATAATCGTCGGTCTCGTCTCCGCAGGAAGCCTAGATCGCATCGTTTGTCGCGGGCCGAGTGTTGACCGAGTGTTGGCACGTCCTCGTTATGTCGCACTAGGTACCTCCCTCGGTAAAGCCTATTCCAAATCTTATAGCTTACATTGAAATCACATTCAAATCAAATTATGTATATTGTAATCACTACGTACCTAGGTATCTAATGCTTGTAGAGTTGTAGATAAATTAATGATTTGTTAACACAACATGACACATACACATTCGATTCGATGTTATTATGTAGGTATTAACGAACCCGCTTGCCCAGCGTGGGGATTATGGGCAAAAACCCCCAAATGATGAACAATGCCATCTATGGCGCTCATCTGGGGAGGCCTATGTCCAGCAGTGGACTATTATTTCATTTTTCATTTCATTTATTCATTCACAAACAAATTTTAATTTGTGTCGGAATTTTTGTACATTTTAATAATTATAATTTATTGAGGAAATGTCATATCTTAAAATTAATAATACACTATGTCATAAATACATTTAAAATCAAATTAGATAATTAAACAATTGTAAGAAACACTACACTATACAAACATAAAATAAAAACACATGAATTTTGTTAACGCCAGGTTCCTTTCTACTTCTTCTTTAGTGTCCCAGATGTGTTTGAGTTTTGTCATTATGGAATTCGTCAATAGTATAGTAGGTAGCACTTTTCCAATAAGAGTTCTTTTAGTTTTTCTTCTAAGAGTTCTTTCCAAACTTAACTGGACAGTAAATCGTCTTAAGGAAGACTGGTAATTTATTATAAAGTTGGACAGCCTGATAGCGAAAACTGTGTCTTGCTATGTTTAGACTAGCAGAAAAATTACTTTTAATGTCTTTCCTCCTTGTTTTCTCCCTAATTATTCTATCTTCCGTACTTTCAAAACTATTCAAGTTTTTTACAAAATTTGTCAAGGTGACCAAGATGTAAAGGCAAGGTACGGTTAGGATACCTAGCTTAATAAAATGTTCCCGACAAGAATCTGTTTGCTGTATCCGTACTATAGTTCTGATTGCTCTCTTTTGTACTGTAAAGGCAGTTTTCATGTTATACGCATAGCTGTTGCCCCAAAACATTATACTATAGCGAAGCTTTGACTCTTACTCACCTAAAATCTATTTATGATGATGATGACATAACGCTATGGCCTATGAACCCTAAAAACGCCCCTTACAATTAATACACTCCCGCTTTTTTTGTCGATAATCATCTACCCATAACTCGGTATTAAAATGGCGGTTTTTATTAAATTAAACGATAATCTATTTGACAAGCCAATCAGTTACACGCAGTAGACGTGATTCTATCAAATTTGTCTATGGTATTTTTCCTGAAGAAATTTTAAGAACTGGACGACCAGTGGCGCAAATTGCCGAAATTAAAGAGAATAGAAGAATAGAAAGAGAATTCGATACCAGTCAACGACCTGACGAATTTTGGCACAATGTGAGTAAAATAGTTGTAGGAAGTTTTTCTTGTTTTTGTCATTTTTGGATTCTAGCCTAAGACGTTACTAATTTAATGTCAGGTAAAGCAGATAAAGGAGTTTATGCTGAACGTTTTGGCTCTTCCCAATTCTAATGCTGAATGTGAAAGAATGTTCAGTCAAATCAACGATACATGTTATGACTCGTCAAAACATGATTATATAATTACAATTAACAATTTTGCTGTATAGGGGCAAGTCTTAAGTTTATATTAATGAAACATTCACTGCGGGTCAGGTGATATTTCGGAGATGTCAGGAGATTTCAGTAAGGATTTTACATTATATAGACTGTAATCATTTTCTAAGAACTCTTTTATATTATACAGCGTCTTGTCGAGTAAAAGATTTTCTAATTATCATCATCTTGGTTAATTATTATTTATATATTATTTTAGTTTATGGGTAAGGACCAAATTTTTTGCATTTTGTGCGAGGGAACCATGTCACAGGACTTTGAAATCATAACATAAAAAAAAGTTGTTAACTTAGGTGAGTTTTAAGACTTGATTACTAAAGTTTAACTTATTGTGCACCCTGTGCCTAATTCAAATAAATATTTCTTACACTAGATTTCTGTAAAATTAATTTTAGGAAAATCAAGATACTGAATCAATTTTCGATTTTCATACAAAATGTGAATGTCACAGCTCCGACTCCTCTAGGTTATTGCAATTTTATTCTAAAAATAAAAACTTTCTCACGGACTTTCTGTTTTATTTATAGTCACCGATATATTATCCTTACGTTTTTATTATTAGGATCGTTATAGTTTATTAATTAATAATAATGATCATAATGAGTGTCACAGATTTCGTTCCGTTGTGCGATTCAGTTGTGCGACAGCATAACTCGAGAACTTGGCAATATTGGATAACAAATAATGCTTTATTGCAATGGCAACACCGTCATCTGACTTGTGACTTAATTCAGGCCAATTCCGCCATGTAGTTTTTCACTCAGTTGAAGAAAAGTGTGAAAAATGCACGCGTACCATTAAAAATCCGGATTTTCTGTAAGACTTTTGTGTTTTGTGTTAACTAAAAAAAGTGTTTTGTGTTAACTTTTGCTACTTAGCGTTAGCATTATTGATTCTATAAGCTTATTTTGTCTACTATTGAACAACTCTGATGAGTATTCTTATTGGTGTTTATTCTTTGCAGTGTGAATTTTTTATTGCTGGGTCGTGTTGATTTTTATTCCTGTATGCGACGAACGACACGAAATTGTGCGACGTGTCACAACGGAACATTGTAAAGATAGGTACACAATATCTTCATGTAGGTTTTCTTTAGTATTTTTTATTCAAACATCTTAACAATAAGATTTTTTTATTTTATTATTAGACATTTTTCTATTGATTTAATAATTACCTGAACTGATTTTTTTAAGTATTTTGAGTTTAAGCATGTTGATTGATTTGATATTTTTGTTATTTATAATATTACACATATCTAGTTTTGTTAGTTTTTTTATAAAGTCAATAATCATCATTTATAAACATCATGTTATTATTACCTATATAATTTTATGACTTTTATTCTTTTTGACATATTTGAAGAAAAAATATTTTTCGTGCCGGCTATTTAAAATTAATTTTGTTTAGGTAGTACAAATGTATAATCTGTGATATTAAAATTAATAAATAGTGGTATATATATTATAATTTTATTAATATATAATATTATCAAAATACATATATTATACTAATGTCCGCTGTTTTTTTTTACCCACAACATCCCAATCTTTAAAGTAATAGGTAAGTTATAGAATAATTAAATTGGAAAATCATAACTTAGGGTTTTAAGTAAGTAGGTACCTAATTTATTTTTCCAAGGTTGAGAAAAATATGAATGTAATTAATTATGCTAAACATTGTGAATTTGTGATCATTTTTAGACCCATGTACACTAACCTTAACAAATTCCGTTGTGCTACATTTGCTCCGTTGTGACACTTTCAGCTGTGATTTCCGTTGTGCAACGATGCAAAAAATTTGGTCCTTACCCTTATTTATTTATTTTTTTACATTATTTATTGCGTATCCAATCACATTATAGCAGACATTAACAGAAGTATTTCATTATCTCTGCCAGAATTAGAAGCGTAACCGTCAATCCCTCCACCTTTCCATGGTCCTACCAACCTTGCGGTTATACGGACCGAATCTATGAGGAACGAGCCGGTCAAGCGACTCTACTAAAAGCGACTACACACGACCCTAAAATCACTGGCAATATCGGGACAGTGGTGGGGAGGACCCTAGATCGTATCATAAATCGCCTCGTGTGTAGGCAAATCCTACCCGATTTTTATCGTCCCTAAATCGCTCCGAGCGAGCACACGATTTAGGGACAATTATCGTCTAGGGAGCGTTGTCAGTATGTGTGTAGCGAAATCAGGATTGATTTCTATCTATCTACGGCAGTCTGCGCTTGAGTGCCGCGACGATACGACGTGCTTGCGGCTATAATTGTTTATTTCGCGCGAAAACATGGCGAAGAAGAAAGATCGAGAAGCGAGGACCAAAGCTCTCGATCTCTATTCAAAATATTCTATTCATATTTGTGGGATAAAAAATATAAAGATTATTTCAACCGCGACATGAGACAGGAGGCATTCAAATCAAAATGCTATTGCAAGTTTATAATGATGAGATCGGCAAAGACACATCGCTGGCTGACTTCAAGAAAAAAACCAAAACAATGCCTATTTTCTGCTGTTTTGTGAGTGTCGGCGGCATCTCGGAACAACGAGCAGTCTGTTGCACGGTCGGTTTCGTACTCACTGGCAGGGACGTGTGTAGAATAGTAGCAGATTTCATCCCCACTACCGCTGTCCCGATATCGCCAGTGATTGTAGGGTCGTGTGTAGTCGCTTTAATACCTACGCATTTTGTCCCGTACACTCTCCCCCTCCTGGCGCATGCCACATCACGTCACAGACTCCAAGGCCGGGCTGCTCCTACAGCCACTTTTATACTATTTTTTGGTATTGGTATATCAAATTTCTCGGAGAATACTTCGAAAAGCAATAAATACATTTTTAAATAGTAATGTTGTGTCACTTCCTTGATTCCCAAAATCTTAGAGTAATAAGACGTAGAGTGATAATTTCACACAAAAACTCCGCTCGAAGTTGAAGCAACAAAACAACCAATGTGTGCGTAAGCGGCTCGTGATTACATTAGCCGACACGCACACAAGCGCACAAATAATGTTGCAAGCTATCAACATTTACCCCATAAATTAGGGAAATTGTAATAATTATAAGGAGTTTAGGATAATCATTTTTCTGTTAATATTACATACTCTATGGGCGTTTATATAAAGGTTAAGTAGTTAAGTCGAGTAGTAAGTATGACAAAAGTAAAGTCATTAAATTAAACAATACAATAACAAAATACTTTATTTATAACACAAGAAAAAGAACATAATAACAAAAAAAACAGGTACAATGGGCGGCCTTATCGCCTAGAAGCGATAAGACAGGCAACCTTCGGATGAAATTAATTATGTTAATTAAAGATCGTCAAAAAATATACAAAACCTCTGGTTTTAAGGATGACACTGTTTACTTTACACAGACACCCTGTATTAACTTAAAAATCCAGGTAAGATAAGAAGTAATCAAGTAACCCTTATAATATTTGGCAAATAAAAGTACCTACCAGTGGAAAGTAGAAATAAATAATGCGGGACAATCCACACAGCATCATCTAGCCCCAAGCTAAGCAGAGATTGTGTTGTGGGTACTAGATGACAGACATAAATACTTAATACAAAATTACTAAACTTAGATAGATATTTTTTTACTATACATAGAAAACGACCAGAACACCCGAAACAAATATTTGCAGATCTTACAAACATTTGTTTCGAGGCGGGAATCGAACCCGCAACCTACTGCGCCACAGGCTGATCTTCACCCACCGCGCCACAAAGGTCGTCAAAAAATAGACAAAACCTCTGGTTTTAAGGATAACACTGTTTACACAAACACCCTGTATATTTTACTTAAAAATCCAGGTTAGATAAGAAGTTACCCTAATAATATTTGGCAAATAAATGTGCCTACCAGTGGAAAGTAGAATAGACAAAACCTCTGGTTTTAAGGATAACACTGTTTACACAAACATCCTGTATATTTAACTAAAAAACCAGGTCTGATAATTAGTATAACCCTAATAACATTTGGAAATTAAAGTACCTACCAGTGGAAAGTAGAAATAGACAAAACAAATAAGTACGGGGTAAAATATTTTTCGCTCGTAGCTAGCAACATTTTTATGTAATGGCGTCTGTTTTGTTTACAATTAGTTTTTGTGCCTAAACGGATGTTTTACTCGATAATGTGTTGTACTTACCTGTGAAATGGAATCTTTAATTGTTTCTGGTGATTATGTGAAGAGTTGTGACACCCTTTAACTGCACAGTATGTCATTTTTATTGAAAAATTACGGAGCTCTTCCCAGTTAGTGTTGACCTTGAGCACTGACGCGTCGAGCGATGTAGGAAGCCTTTAAAGGCTCCCTTGAAACACCTTCATTTCGCGTGCGCCTACTAGGGTTCTAAGTTTAGTTATTCTAAGCCCAAAATGTTCAGTGCCGCCCTCGTACTTAAAAAAAAATACTTACTTCTATTACTTCGACTTCGATATATACTTGATTGACTATTCGATACTAAATTCAAAGTCCATATATGTATACTGTGCCATAACTATTCTTTCGCAATGATTTCGTGTTGTGTTGTGGGGGTAGGTTTCAAGGAAACAATCAAATCTTTTATCTAATTTTATTTTATCTTTTATGTAGTTTTACTTATTGAAACTTGAACACAATTTGATGTAAATTATACGAGTAGAACTAGTTTTAAACACAAAATCACAGCCAATTACCTCAAAATATCATCGTAAAAAATATAAAATTAAAATATAAACTTAGATAGGAAACATTATGTATTGCGTTGCGTTATTCATTATGTATACGTTGACAAAATGTATTATAAATGATTTAATGTTTTTAAATCATAATTTTTTTCATTGTAAAGATCATTAACAGAAAATTATTAAAGGTCTTATGTAGGTAAGTAAAGCCTAGGGCATAATACTATGTACCATGTACCTAGGTACATAATAATATTTATTATGCTGCGTGTCATAAAATTGAACTAAACCTACCCCTAAACCTAAACCCTAAACATAAGAACAGCGAACATGGAAATTCTATATCTACACACATACCTAACTATATTTTTAATATTGCTTTGCTAAAGCACATTACTTCCGTGTGTATCTGAACATTATTAAAGTTGATATTGTATGAACAATTGAACATCTTTGAGTTACAATAGTCACTACCTAACCTAAGTATACCTACTTCAATTTTCATAAATAGCTGAAATCATCAAGAACTTAAATAAACTTAAGGGTACAGGGTTAGGGTACAGGGTTAGGGTACAGGTACAGGTATATACCTAAATAATAAATAAAAACGTCACGAACATAATATTGAGCAAAACTTCACTTTGAAAGTTTAGAAACGTAAGATTTAATCGGAATATTCCTAATAAGATGTAAGTATATAAAAATAGACATTTTATCTATTGTTTGAATTGGATTCTATTGTTTGATTTTATTTTTATAACGTGTAAGGTACAAAAAGCATTCTGTGCGGGGTATCGACGAGTGTGTATGGCTATAGGTATGTACCTAATGATGGATACTAGTGCGGCGGCGGCGTGACGGGGCGCGGCGGCGGCGTGACGGGGCGCGACACTTTTTTATTGACTACTTTTTTGACAAAGTTCATTATGATTTGTCGTTCATAATCATAAATTATGTTTATCTTCGTTGGACTAAGTACTTACCTACCTAGTCAAATCCGTATCATCATTATTATAATAAAAGTGCAATTTTGAACGAATACGCCTGATCCCAGACAAGACAAGTGATAAGATAATTATAATGATAGAGATTATGATGTTCACGATCCATTCGTGGATTAATAAAATGGATAGTCAGTAGGTAGGTAATATAAGTGAGGGCTTAATACTAGCCCAAACTTGGATACCTAACTAGGGAAGACTGCTAGTCACTAATAGAAATCTGATAATAATAGGCGACTGATTGAAAAAGTCACAACTTCAGCACAGGTACCTTTGAACCTCCCCATAGCAAATCTCTACATTTATCGTCTAAGAAACTACTAACTCTCGTAATAAAGTATATTTTCTATTAAAAGTTTGCTTGTTTAGCCCATACTTTAAATAAATACATAATGCTGGAAAATTCACTCAGCATCATCTAGGCCCAAGCTAAGCAGAGCAGAGCTTGTGTTATGTGCACTAGATGGCTGATATACCTACTTAATATATATTACATAGATATTTTTTTTATTATACCTACCTACATAGAAAACGTCCAGAACACCCTGAACAAATATCTGCAGATCGTAGGTATATACATTTGTCCCGAAGCGGGAATCGAACCGAAACATCACCCCACGCGCCACAGAGGTCGTCAACTTTATTAACTAGGTAGTTAGGTACCTACACCTTACCTACAAACTGTGCAACGGAAAGCAGATACCGAACAAATTGTTACAATTGAACCACTTTTAAACATTTTCGAATTTAGATACCAATTCGACCTACTGCGCTCGAACCTCCTGGACAACAGCTCGCCCTCAACCAAGGGTTTAGATT
>OZ007523.1:99938-141587 GCA_963931895.1 Eupithecia pulchellata
AGAGGAGCAGCAATTTCTGCTGGCCTAATGAACTTTGAATAAGGAATGTAAATGAAATTTGGACCAAGGAGGTAACACATTCGAGTTTGAGGTATAAAACCTCTTTCAAGACTATATAAAGTAGGTATGCCTTATTATGAGAAGCTTGAACGTTTTTAGAAGGAACAAGTACAGCGGCCTCTTGCTTCGCGCCGGCTCCCCGCGTCCTCACGTGCATTGACAGCTCTACGGCAGTCACGACAGAGTACTTATTTCAACTGAAAACCATCCAAAATGAGGAGGTGTCTCTAATCAAGTTAGTTTGATAGAGCCAAACAAACTTGATCACATCATAGTAGAGACGTAAGGAAGTCGGTCTGCAGGCAGTGCGCCGCCCGCTGTCACCCCGCGCGGCCGTGTGTCGCGGCGAGTGTCGTTGTGTCGGTGTGCGCGCGCAGCTCTCATTTAATAATCAAATCCCTCCGGAAAGTTATTTCGTCAACCGATTTATTATTGTCATCAAAATAGCGCCAGATGAACCCTGCCCGAGCGGTGGAGGACCACTACGTGCGTCCTGTGGGTACGCACAGCACGGACGGAGGAGGTCGCACTGTCCAATTTGCACGAGTTGAATCTTCTCTCTCATGTTCAATCAAAGTGTTAGGAAGCTAGTAGGTACCACGCATGTCCTTAACTCAACAAGTGAGTTTACTGTCTTACTAGCTGTAATATAGGTATAATACCTACCTAGTAGCCTTAGGTAGGCTAGTACATTAAGAGGTGCTCAGGTAGTTAGGTGCACTATCCGCTACGCGATCTGCCTGACAGACAGATGACAGAATGTGAAGCACCTACTTACCTACCTACCT
The DNA here is from genome assembly GCA_963931895.1 of Eupithecia pulchellata. Classification (NCBI taxonomy): domain Eukaryota; kingdom Metazoa; phylum Arthropoda; class Insecta; order Lepidoptera; family Geometridae; genus Eupithecia; species Eupithecia pulchellata. The sequence goes on from OZ007523.1 coordinate 100,787, forward strand.
CGGTAATTCATACAGATTATATTTCAAATATTAAATAACGTTTGAACGATGATCGGTAGAGTAGCGTAGTGATGAGCACTTCGAGTCAGCGAGCCACTTCTTTACCTGCGTCTTGCATTGGGGACGTACTTTTGATCTGTCTGCTCTTTTGTAAGTTGGACACATTTGTTTTTATATTCAAAGGCGGTAGGTAGGTGCAGGTGCCGGTGCCTCGCCGCGCACAGACGGCCCCGCGACCTCGCGTCGCGGAGCGCCGGCACTGCGGAACAGGATCACCGAAAACGGCTGAGCCAAGCGACGCGGCGGAAGGCATTGCTTTGCAATTGCAGTGACGTCAGAATCCAGTTTTTTTGTAAACAAAGCATCGCAATGTGATACCTCACATTACGATGGTATTATAGGTAGGTGCTACGAGTGAAAGCACGCAGTGGAAAGGTCTTCCTTGTTCATGTACCTAGCACAGTGATGACTGATGACCTACCGATGTGTTGGAGAGGGAGGTTTCACTTGACTTCTTTCTTATGTTATGACAACGTGTGTCTAGTTCGACACTTCTCTGCCCGTATTACGTTCACGGAGTGCTCCCTCCATTGCTTGTCATTATTCAATTAGACCCGCGTAACCTCACGTCACGTCACGTCACGTCACGTCACGTCACGTCACGTCACGTCACGTCACGTCACGTCCGGCACGTCACGTCACTTCATTAGGTAGGAGCTCAAGAAGATAATGAACAAAAATAAGCTAAATGTTCTGGAAAAAATTAAGTCTGAGGATTTAAGCACATTGGCGCAGATAAAATGTTAAATACAAGGTTGTACCACAGTACCGTAATAGCCCAAGCTACGCAGAGCTTGTGTTATTTATTATGACTGCCATACTTCATACATAATATTTCATCGATGAATATTTTTTATGATAGGTACGTAGAAAACGTCTGGATATCCTACAAATTTTTGTCCCGAGGCAGGATTCGAACCCACAACCTACTGCGTTGCAGGCGTCCATCGCGCCACAGAGCTTGAAGCTATTATTGCTTACAGTACCAAACAATGCCATGGAGCTGCTAGGAAAGGATTTATTTTTTTTAATATCGTGGACCTCTTGGGAATCAAAGTATGAACCTATGTTTAATAAAAAACAATGAGTCGTGGACCTCTGGGAGTAAGCCATGAGGAATTCAACGACACTATTTTCAGTAAAAGGTTTAAGCGCAGCACAGCTCGGGACGGGACGGGACGGGACGGGACGGGGCGGGAGGGACGGGGCGGGACGGGGCCTTAGGGCCGCTGAACTCACATGATACTTTGATTTATTTTATTATTATATTATGTATATCAGTCATCTGTTACACATAACACAAGCTCTGCTTAGCTTGGGGCTAGGTGATGATGTGTGGATGGTCCGGCATAATAATTATTATTATTATGTAACCGACTCCTACAAGTGTAGGTGAAACAACAAAGGCTACGTGCTGCAGGCATCAAGTCCAGCCCCGTCTGGTTCCTAGAAATGGAACATAAGCCGGTGTTAACTCAACGTCCATGAACGATGACAAAGATCAGGCGATACGCTATCGACCGATTAGCGAGCTAATGTCACGTTGCGTCAAATCATTCCATTTTAAATCACATCATTAACATTACACACAAATTACATTTACATACAATACCAAAGGGGAAAATCATCGAAAAAGAAGAAGAGTAGGTATCTAAGTCTGGTGTGCTGTAACAGTTTACTGTAGGTGCATCAGTAAATATTTAGAGGAATCCTAGAAAACTGTTTTGGAATAGATAGATAATACATTTATTTGGCAACTGCAGCACATGTTACAAAGGTCACAAAAGAAAAAGGCACATCATCAGGAATGTACGAACCACTAACTTTGATATGATACCCAACTTTTTCGTTTGCTTGAAGAGATAGCCCCCTTTTGGAAATTATTCCCAACAGATTTTTGAAAATGAATATTAGTTACATACTCAATAACGTCCCTTTTTTTTTTTTTTTTTTTTTCTTTGTCGGCGAGGAAATTCTTTTACGAATAAACTGGTCTGGGGTGGACCAGAATTATGTGGGACTCGACGTCCTGATAAGAACGTAATACCCACTAAAACCTCTCCGGTGACCCTCTCTCGCCATTATTTGCCGAACCACGGGAACATAATAAACCTTCCGCGGCCCGGCTGGCGTCCCCTTTTCCTCACATATACATGGCCGGCAAGCCCACCGTTATCACACTCACACTCGCCGACCCCATCCATCCATCACCTTTCCTCCCCCCGATTAGGACACAGACAGGACAGACACAGTTAAAACCGCGTCTGTCCACCACTATATCCAGATGGGCGACGGAAATCCGTCGCCCCATACTTCTACCAGGTGTGGGTCTCGCATTTATACACACACTCTCACTCACATATACATTCATTCATTCTAGTCACACGGGCACAGTGCCGCGCCTACGCAGCTAAAGCGAGCACGCGCCTCACCGACCCGCATGTCCCACACCTGGGCACGAGTACCGCAGGTTACATCCCGCGTGTCTCATGCTATCCGTCACCTTTCATCATCACAAACCTAATGGCTTCATGGCCCACTCATACGTCGTCACATCTATCCCTCCTCATGGCGTCGCCGTGCCGGGGCACGCGATACGGCGACTACCCCTCTCCTCTTCGAGCGACAGAGGCCTTTCCCCAAGGCCTCGCGCCCGAAGATCTCTCTGAGTTTGGGTGCTAAAATTAGCACCCAAATCGCCGCCTCACTGCGGGCAAAAAAAAAAAAAAAACGAGCGTAGTGCTCCTCCGGGCTGAGCTTGCGCATACGCATGGATCAACCCACACAGTCGCAGCCACTTGCCTGAAACATTCAAAATATAAAGCAGGGTCAAAGTAAAACTTCCCCTTCCCTCCCGCTATCTCAAACCCGAGGCCTTACCTCAGCCTCGCGTTCGAAAACCAGTCTCAGGGCGGCAGTCGGCGGCTGTCCGCCGCCCGGCGCCCGACAACCACCGTCCGCCGCCTGTTCGCACGCCTCCGAAGCCGCGCCTCCGGGTCCCGCTCTCGGATACGCTCCGCCTCTTCTTTGGTGGTCATCACCGCCTCTGCGAATGCGGAGACGGCATCCCACCCCCTCTCGCTGTCGACCATTGATTCAACAATAGTAGGTAGTGACAGATCCCCACCGACTACTGCTACTAAAGTCGCCCTCTCCGTCGCCCAAGCCAAACACTCCATCAGCGTGTGGCGCGCCGTATCTTCAGTGCACCCACAGTGATGGCACTCTGCTGTGGGTTCCGCCCCTGCCACCCTCCACAAATACTTTCCAAAGCACCCGTGCCCAGAAAGGATCTGCGTAAGGTGGAAGGAGAGGACCCCATGCCCCCTCGTCACCCAACGCTCAAGAACCGGCCGCACCGCTTCTATAGTATCTTTGCCAGCAGTGGGCTCTGCAAGCGCTCGCAACCATCGAACTAGGAGACGCTTACGCGCTCGTATGCGCCAGCGTAGTATCCCCTCCCTTGGAAGCGGCTCCCCCGTTGTCCGATGCGCGACAACTCGATCATAGACTGCCGTCAGTACACTGGCGTCTAACTCCCAGGGCACGCAACCGGCTAGCACACAAGCCGCCTCGAAAGAAATAGTGCGGTACCCGCGCACCAACCTAATACACATGATTCTTTGTGGCCGGTGTAAGAGAGCCTTGTTTATCCGCCCCAAGGAGTCCTCCCACACAGGCGCCCCGTAAAGTGCCATCGACCGCACCACCTGAACATAGAGCCGCCTACAGGCCGCATTCGGTCCGCCGACGTTTGGCAGCAGGCGCCCGAGGGCGCCGCACGTCGCCACGAGTCGCGGCACGAGCCGTCTAAAGTGCTCACGGAATGTTAGGCGGGGATCGAGGACAATGCCAAGGTAGCGCATTGCTGACCCGACATCGATCCATACCCCTCCCACCATCACGCGAGCACCGGCCGGCGGCCCCCTTCGCCGCCCGTGGAAACATAGGGCCTCGCACTTCGGCAGAGCCACCTCCAGGCCTAGCCGCCGTATGCGCTCCAGCACGACCTCTACCCCAGCAGTTGCGCGCTCAGCCGCATCGCAGAAGTCAGCACCGCGGGCAGTAACCAGCGTGTCATCCGCGTAACAGGTCATGCTGACACCATCCGGCAGTACTCCCCGCAGTACCCAATCGTACCCAATGTTCCACAACGTGGGACCAAGGACCGAACCCTGTGGAACACCGCGCGTCATGGGCTTGGCTTCCCATGCCTCCCGCGCCGGATACCAGACTTCCCTCTCAGAGAGATAGGCGGTGATGATTCGCTGCAGATACTCCGGAAACCCGTGGTACCGAAGGGCCTCCTCGATGCACGCCCAAGGAAGTGTGTTAAAGGCATTCGCGATGTCTAGCGAAATTGCCAATAACACCCCCCGGTCAGCAATCGCCTCCTTCGCCATCTCCTTCACCTTACGGACCGCGTCAACAGTGGACCGGGCTCTCCGAAATCCGTACTGGGTGTCTGCGAGGTTAGGTCCTAATCCTTCCATATGTCGCACAAGTCGGGCAACCACAATCCGCTCAAAGAGCTTGCCCACCTCATCTAAAAGGACCAACGGTCGGTAGCCAGAAGGGCTGTCCTCCGGTCGACCTGCCTTCCTTAGTAGGACTAGCTTCCCAGCTTTCCACTGGCGGGGAAAATGGCCCTGTACCAGGCATGCGCTAAGCAGCGCTCTGAACCTCTCCTCGAGAGGATCGAGCGCCACGATCAAGGCACGTCCAGGAACCCCGTCGAGACCGGGGGCCTTTTTGCGACCGCGTAGTCGAAGTAGCGCCACCCCTAGCTCCGTTGACGTCACTTCCGGGACCTCAACGTTGTCGTCCTCCTCACCTACTCTATTGCCATCCGGTTCATTCATCATCGGAGGCACCATATCTGCCACAGGCGGGAAGAGCCCAGAGACCACCCTATCTACAATCTCCGGCCGCATACTCTGTGTGAGCGGCGGCGCCCATGGTTTTAGCTTATCCCGCACCATGCGATACGGACGCCCCCACGGATCCGTATCAAGGGATGTCAATAATTCCTCGAAGGCAGCATCCTTGGCCGCCCCAATGGCAGAGGATAGGGCTCCAACACATTCCCTGTAAGCCGCATATAGACGGTCCTCCTCCACCAGATCGCGACGACTGATGTGGCGGCGGCGGCTGCGGGTGAACAGGCGCCTCGCACGGACGGCATCGGCCCGCAGCGCTGCAATATCCGCAGACCACCAATAAACACGGCGCCTGGGGGCGCGGGGTCCAAGGCGGGGCATCGCAGCATCGCAGGCTCGCTCTAGGGCTCCTCGAAGCCACTCGGTCTCTGCCGCGATGTCCACCTCCCCAACAACAGCGTCGGGTCCCAGCGCCCAAGCCTCCACCTCTGCGGCTTCCAGCAGCAAGTCACGGTCCATTTTACTGATTGCCCAGCGAGGTGGGTCACCCGGCAGGGGTCGCCATGGATCTACCGTGACTGCAGAACGAGCCCGAGCATCAAAACGTACGTACCGGTGATCTGATAGCGTCTCCACCTCCTCCAAGACCTTCCAATCCCAGATGCAGCGCGCAAGTTCAGTCGTCGCAAGCGTGACATCGACGATCGAGCCGCCCGTCCGACGAACGCATGTGTTGACGCCCCCATGATTCAGTGCCGTGAATCCACCCGCCACAACCCATTCTTCCGCTTTCCTGCCACGCGCATTCGTCACCGGGGAACCCCACATCGCCGATTTTGCGTTGAGGTCCCCGGCGACGAGGACATGGCGGGAGCGCCGGCCGGCAATCAGTGTCTCCAACTCGCGCAGGTACTGCTCGAAACGAGCGAGTGGGGCGTTCGGGGAGAAGTAGACGGCAACTATGAGCGTCTCATTCATCTCCCCGGCGACCCATCCACTCCCCCTTACAACCCGCTCCAACGGCGTCGTCCCGGCAGCCGTCTGGGTGATGATAGCGACTAAACCATCATCATCACCCACCCAACCTCCGAATGTCGGAATTCGGTAGGGTTCTGCTACTATCGCCACATGAATCCGCCACTGCGCAAGACTTTGAACCAGCAGGTCCTGAGCCCGTGCACAGTGGTTAAGGTTCGCCTGCAAGAATCTCCATGTAGCCATCTAAGATACGGTGTCCATATCAACCTCCACTGGCCTCGCCCCTGCACCGGGGGGCGTAGAGCATTCGGGCTGCGATGAGGACCTAGGGCCACCACAAGCTACTGATACACCTCGTCTTACTGGTGCAGTGCAAGCCTTGGCACCGCATCTATGCTCCGCAGGCCTGCCCGCCGCCGCACACAGGGTGCAGTGCGGCTTGGCGTTGCAGGCGCCGGCCTTATGGCCGTCCTCACCGCAGCGGTAGCACTGATCGCTGCGATCCTCCTCAGATGGACAGAGTGCTCGAGTGTGCCCGGGCTCCAGGCACTTGAAGCATCGTAGTGGCCGCGTCTCAAGTAACTCCACCCGGGCCGACCCCCACCCAACAGTCAGGTGACCAAGTCGAAGGATCGTCCTAGCGACGAGTACCGGACACCGCACCCGAACTGCAAAAGTTCCGAATATACGTCCGGGACGCACCGCGCCGCAATTAACCTCGGCGACTTCGCACGCACCCGCACGCGCCACCGCCGCCATTATCTCTGTCGCGGTAACTGACTCGTCGAGGCCAGACAAACGGAGCTCCGCAGACTTCACCGGCCTGGACACCCTTACCACCCCCAGATCGAGCACCTCGGCCAGTCGACGGGCCAGAGCGTCTGCCTTGCCACTAGCCTCGGCACCCGCACCCGCCACCTCCAACATGCGTGCTCCGGTAGCCGCACATTTGAACTGTACGCGCTGTATTCCCAGCGCAGCAAGGTCCACACTCGCTCGCGCCTGGGAGATTACCTGCGCGTACGTCACCCCATTCTCCATCGCCGCGGGCTGCAGGGTGAGGACCACCGCAGCAGAGCGCGGCGGGCGCAACTTGCGCGCAGCCAGCTGGCTGGGCGGCAACGTCTTAAGCGGTCCCCTGGCAAAGGCCGAGAACGGGGCGAGCCCCATGGATTCTCCATCGGGCACGCGGCGCCCTGCCATTGTCTGCTTCCTCCTACGGTGGCGCCGGCGGCGTCGGGTGGAAGTTGCCTCAATCCCAACGGCAGGTTGGGACTCGTTATCACCGACATTGATGTCGATATCATCTTCGCCTGCAGCTCGGCCGCTTCCGGCAAACTCAACTAAATTGGGCGCAGGACGCACCGCACCTCCGCTGAGCAGTCCAGTACGTGGAGGAGTCGCTGCACGCGCCAAGGCACATGCCGGCAACGCGGTAGGGCGCGCCACCCTCACGACGGCCTCGGCAGTTGACACGCCGCGCGCCGCGACACTCGTTCCAGTGAGCCCTGTCCTCACAGGGGGTCCTGCTGACCCCGCCCCGCATACCATACCAGTAAGAGGTGCACCACGCACAGAAACTCCGACAGGCTTAGCCCTAACAGGCACCGAGTGTGCCACAGCGCCAGCAGGGGGCCTCGCACCTGCGGGGGCCCGAGCTGGCGGGGAGGCCCGCGCCATCACAATCGGTACCGGAAGGGCAGAACGTGCAGTGCGTCTGGCAGATACCGCCGCATACGTCATACATCTGTCGGTCGCAAGCGGCGGCCGCAGGCGCAATTCCTCACGGGGCTCAGGTTGAGCATTGATAATTGCACCTATTTGGGCCAGAGTGGCCCGGCCACCATCGTCGCCCTGAGCCGGGGCAGCAGCAGGGGAAGCGCAGAGCGCCCTCTTAAGCTCCCCTTTGAGGGCCTCCATTTCGCGCCGTAGCGCCGCCATTTCACTGCGGAGCTGGGTATTCTCCGCCGCCACCAATATAGACTCTTCGGTCCCCGAACGAGCCGCAAGCTCCGCCAGTGCAGCCATAATAGCGGAAGTCGCCCTTCCTAGGCCCTCACGCAGCTTTCCCTTAATATTCTTGGACTTGCGTCCCACTTCTGCAATATAATCGATGGCCTCGGTGGCCTTTTCGACAATGACAGCCGCTGTGACTGGGCCGCCGGTTTCCTCCGCCAGTAATAGGTTCGCCGCAGCGGCAGTCGGTGTAGAACGCCGGTATAACTCAACCACCTCTCGCTTGGCGAGCTCGAGCCCCTTTCCCTCACCCTTAGTACGACGCCCACGCGCGGCGGCCCTCCCGCGGCCCTTAGCCGCACTACTCGCCCGAGTGACCATGCGGGGGATCTTTTCCGACGGTCCCCGGGACCTAGACCTCCCGTCCTCCGAGTCTGAGTTCCATGAACCATCAGTTTCGCCCTCCTCCGCTACATACCGGCGTTTCGACGTGGACCGCCACATCCTACCTCCTGTCGAAGCAGCGGCAGCAGAGCCCGCACGGCCCCGAGCCGACGCCGACGTGCCCTTCGCCGCCACCTCCATTTCTAGCAACGAGGCAGCCGGCGACTTCACCGCTGCGTCCGTCGCTCCGCGCGCAATCAGTCCCGCCACAGCGGCGCCAGACGGCCCCGCCAACACGGCGCCAGCGCGCTCCGCACGCCTGCCTGGCCGTGTTGGTGCCGCGGATTGTTCAGCGCTATCCACCGTGTCTATCGCAGACATCGCAACGCCAGCACAATCACAATAGTAACAAACTAACACTTTCGTTTACGATTTTGGGATAAGGTAAACAACCCCAACACAAAAACCACCTAACACGCAAACACATTAGGACTGGGAATCCTAAGCACTCCGAGAGTCCTGAAAAGGACTTTTTAGCGCGTCGGTACACACCGCCGCCGCGCCGTGATTATGAATTACCTACACAAAAATGCCACTGCGCACGTCCTATCTCCACGGCTGCGACCGTGCGTCTTCTCAATAACGTCCCTGTAAAATATAGCCATCTTCATATCTAGAAACGCTGGTGCTTTCAGATGGATCGCTCTGAAAACTAACGAGTTAGAGAGGGGGGGGGGGGGATATTTCAAAATTGTCCAGTGATCATGGTCAGTGTTAAAACGTCACTGATCACCAGTGTGCCATCTCCACAGAGTTCGTTGTCTAATATTATGAAATTATTATACTTATTACGACATAGTTTGAAATCTAGAAAAAATATTCCAGTAAAGGATGGTACGGCAATGTTTGCATCGCGCTCGACTTGGCGGGGGCACTGCCGCATGCCGCCCCCCGATATAAGTAATAAATACAAATGCCACAATTTGTATACAACATTTAGAAGCGAAACGATAATTTTGATTATTTTAATTTGCCGTAGTTCGGTCCAGACGATCGACGGTGGCCAGGTACATACCTACTGAGATATGCACTGGGGATAAACCGACAGACAGAGCAACTCTGTAAGGGTTCCGTAGGCACCCGAGTGAAACTTTTGATATGATTTATCTCCTTTCAAAATGATCATAGTGATGTGCTTTGATTGCTATACTAACGCGCAGCGGTGGTGCGCCGTTCGGCAGCGGCGCGGTATCGCGGTAGTCCGAAGACAATCCCAAAGATTTTCGATTTTCGTGACGCAGTGGTCAGCGAAGCCCCCACTGAGGGAAGGTCGCGGGTTCAAGGCGCGCAGAAATCGTAAATAATAAGTAGGTAGGTTATTTATAATATTAAGGTCCTTACATATGAAATTGGCGTTTTGTATGGGAGGAACAAAAAGTCGAATATTTTTTAATATAATATATTTAATTAATCAAAGTATGAACCATTATTTTCTATGCACTTTTGCCATCTTATAGGTAGTTCATTGATCCCTTTACTAAAAAAACCAGTCGGACGGGAATCAATAAAATCTTTGAAGGCGATTTGGACTGCCCCATCGGAGTTGAATTTTTTCCCTTGCAAGAAGTTATCCAAATTTCGAAAAAAATGGTAATCTGTTGGAGCAAGGTCCGGGGAGTACGGAGGATGTCTTAGACTTTCCAATTGAAGCTCTTCTAATTTAGTAGCCGTCTGTTGCGCAGTGTGTGGTCTAGCGTTGTCGTGAAGCAGCAGTGGCGTGGAGCGATTGACCAGCCTAGGTTGTTTAGCCGCTAGCTTTTCCATCATGGTTTGCAATTGCTGACAATAGACATCAGCCGTAATAGTCTGGCCAGATTTGAGAAAACTGTAATGAACAATACCGGCACTAGTCCACCAAACGCTTACAAGTAACTTTTTTGGGGTGTATTTTCGCTTGGGGCAGGATTTGGCTGGCTGGCCAGGATCCAACCATTGCGCTGAGCGCTTCCGATTATCGTAAAGAACCCATTTTTCATCACAGGTAATGATTCGGTTTAAAATACCTTCATTATTGTGCCGGTTTAGTAATGTAACGCAGCAGTCGACGCGCGTTTGCCGGTTTGCTTCAGTCAATTCGTGAGGTACCCACCTTTCAAGCTTTTTAATCTTCCCAATTTGCTTCAAGTGAATTAAAACAGTTTTATCACTAACACCGCAGCCTGCAGCTAACTCGGACGTGGTTTGCGATGGATCCGCTTCCAAAGAGGAGAAATTTGTGATTAAAGTGGCCAGTACGAAAAACGCCAATTTCATATGTAAGGACCTAATATATAACTAATTTTATACATCCGTTGTTTGTCCGGCCGTGGCTTCCAAACTATTATAACAATAATAATTAATATTATATAATAAATTAAGATACGTCCTATGTAAATTATATTAACATATCATATAACGTGTACTTACGTACACGTCACCTGCTCATATCGTACACTTCCTGCCTTGTAGCCGTTTAGATACGAAAAGCTAGTATTATATAAGGTACCTAAGTACCTTATATAATACTAGCTTTTGCCCGCGTCTTCGCTCGCTTTAGGGGATGCCTACGTCATAGTAGCTTTATGCGTGCAAAGTCTCAGCCAGATCAGTTCAACATTGACAAAGTTTCATACAAACTGTCATCCCCAATTTTATCCCCTTGGGGTAGAATTAATCAAAATCCTTTCTTACCGGATGCCGTCATTAATAATCATAACATCTACCTGCATGCCAAATTTCAGCCCGATCCGTCCAGTGGTGTGGGCAGTGCGTTGATAGATCACTCACTATGTCAGTCAGTCACCTTTGAGTTATATATATTTAGATATCAAACTAGGTAGGTAGATAAATTTGTATTATCATTAGTGTATGCATAAATAATCAATATTTAACGATAATCTACTGATAAGTCGCCTGAACTTAGCCGATAACTCAATAACTTACGTATGATTTACAATTAGTGGATATGTACGTACAAGTAAGGACGTCGCGGCGTTTGTACGAGTATGTATTAGCATTTGTAGGATGATATGATAAGGAAGGCACCGCATGCCGCACGCACTCCGCGAGTGAGGCACTTTCATAATCTAGCCACAGATAGTACTAACAGTACACTAGGCACATTGTTCAGGTCCTACAGTTATAAATAGACATTCCTCTATGTTATCTCATTCTTCCACTAGTGGACAAAAAATTGAAGTGAAGAAAAATCAATAACAACTTATTTCTTTTTTGTTATAATAATTAACTGTATGAAATTTGACTTGTCTAAGTGCTTATTTTGTAAGCCTAAAGAAATAAAGTTATTGAATCTGAATCTGAATCTGATTCGCAGGAGAACCTCCCTCCGTATTCTTGGTATTTCAATGGTCAAATAGTTTAACTGTCGAATAAAGCTGAGCAATAGATGTAGGTTTATCTCCCCGATAAGTGTGACGTTTAGGTTATGTTTGACTGTTTTATTCATTTTGTCTTGTTTCAAACGACATATCGATTTACTAGGTGAGGTACGCGTTCGATGACACGCGTTACAGGCTGCGACCGGGAGGCGTCGGCTACGATGAGACGATGATCTGATGCGCGTGGTGCAGGACGCGGGCGCTGGCAGCGGCTGGTGCTGGCGGCGTGCTCGTCATCAGCGACCTCTTTAGTCCCATCTCGAAGCCAGATTCGGTAGCTAGACATGTTCGGATTTAGCACCGCCTCCTGTGACCTGCCGCCGCGCGCCCGACTTCACTCGGCACCCGCGGCTGCTGGTGGTAGATCACCATGTCTTATTCAGCATCACAGTGACCTCACTGCCACTCGGAGATGTCAGGGACAGATCGGGCTCATCGCAACGGGACAGCCGACGACAGAACCCCCCTACAGAACACGTTTGTAACCTATAGTATATCTAACAGCATCATTACACAATAATGATAATTATATTGTTTATTATCATCACTGTGTAATGATGCTGGCATTACATATAAGGCAACGGTTGAAAGCAAGCTCATAATTTGTGAATTTTCTAAAAATACCTTAAGTTCCTATTAGGGGTTCTATAGAAACTTTTCATCAAACATTAGTTATCAGCGAACATGATCTCGTTGCATGATTACAGTTTATTTTTGTCGTTCGATGATTTGTTTTTATGAAATCTTATTTAATCTTGTCGAAATAGTTTCTATTTATAGTAGCGTGCGCTCATTGTTATTTTTCCTTATTTTAGTTTAGTTGTAGCTGATATCTTTCGGTTCCTAGAAATCACCTGCCGAAATAAATAAGGATTAAGAATAGGTAAAAAGAGTTAAGACAAGAACTTGTAGATAATTATATCATAATGATATCTTTCACTATACATAGTTAGGTATTTAAAACAAAATTTCCTATGCTGTATTTAAGAGATGTAAAAAACAACTAAAAACACTTCCGTGGGAGTCTATGTTTATGTTTGACAGTTTCGTAAGTTTTTAGTAAAAACGGCACAACTAGGTGCGGTGGTTTGATTGATGACCTGTGTCTCAGCAAAATCTACATCACTGGCACACAGATGGTGGTGTGAAGTTTGAGAATAGCTTTCGGAAGCTATTCTCTAGTTAAATGACCATTGAGAAGTTGAAAATATCCGTTTTCCTGATAGACCGACAGATTTCTTTTGACTTTTGTGTTTAAATGGTAGCGCGCACAAACATGTCGAGAGATGAATGTCTCTCTATGAATAGTTTATCAATGATGCCAGACATTCTCGTCGGCTTAGTTACAGAGTTGTAGAACAATGCTGCTCTCACCGGATACATATCGCGTGCTTTAGGCAAACGTAGAAGATTGAATTATTAAATACTTAGTAGTGGTCCGCCCCTGTTTGGCACGGGTATAAAAAAATTCTAATATTTTGAAATGAATCCATTCGATTCGGAGCTTTTTCAATTCAAACAAACAAACGATCGAATCTTTCGTCATTATAATATTACATAGTTTAGATGGCCACGTCAGCAAAAATTTTATGATTTCAAACTTATTAAGCGACTTACTTCAAAATTAAACAATATTTTTCAAGCTACTTTCTTGTATCTAATAATACTCATCAATACTAAACTTAACCGATGAAACTATCATTAATTTTATCTCCTCATTGTGGAGGAAATTAGATGTACTAAGTGTGTATGTAATCTTGTAATGAGTACCGAATCCTCAATAACGCGTGTCATCATCTAGATGTCAGTGGTTTCCCTCGCCTGCGAGGCTTCCGTCGATTGGGACCGCTAGGTAAAGGGACCGCGGTCCCATTCGCCGGATTGATTTAATTTTATTATTTTTCTTCCGGCAAATGGGACCGCGAACCACGTGACCTAAATCGTACAGTCGGCCTCAGATACAGATCCGAAATAAATACCACAATGTTAAGTAAGTAGTCATGTGATGATGATGATGATGAAGTAAGTAGTACAATTAGTTCTTCGCTAATTAGTTCGCCGCCGCCCGCCCCGCCCGCCGCCGCCGCCACACGTAGCATCGTAGCTCGTGCTACGATGTGCTACGAAACAAACATTTAGTGTGTAGATGTGCGTGCGCGTTGAAGTCTTTTGTATGCTACGCCGGCCCCTTGTAGAATCGTAGCACTGAGGTCTACGTGGAAGTATGCTTCTCGAAGGGAAGGAAGTGGGAGGCGTAGGGTGCTAAATGAAAAGAAAGTTATTCAAATATCGTACACAGGTAAATTCGCAACACTACGACGAATATTTCAAGAGATATTAGGATTTTTGTACTTATTTTGTAAAGTCACGGTCATACAGAAATATAATTTATTCGTAAAGCCAATGTACGTACATGTCACAAAAGTTATTGTCGCCCCATCGTATTTAACATAAATTTAATTTTTCATGCGAATCTCAAACTTTTTTGAAAATATTCTATAGCCTATGTTCTTGATAGAAAATTTAGGATTCTGATTGTGAAAGTATTTTTCAAATCGGTCCAGTAGTTTCGGAGCGTATTCAATTCATACAAACAAACAAACAATCATATCTTTCCTCTTTATAATATTGATATAGATAAAGTGTTACTTTATTTTGTAGTTTTACTTCTGTAATCAGTACCTATATTGTGAAGAGTCCAAAAGACCTGTTCGGGCATAAGGAAATGAAGCACTTTGATTGCACAAACAAACATTCAATCAAAGTGATTTATTTCATCTTTTTAGGTAATCGAGTCAAAAGTAGTATCCAATGAAAGGTATCGATTGGTGCATCTCAAAACAGTTTTCGAAATTTCACTAATTTCATAGGTTATATATACTTTTCGAAAAATTTTAAAAAAAAATTACCATCCTCCCCTCACTAGTTCCGAACTGTGCAGAGCGATCCATTTGAAATGTACTACGTTTTTGTAGATATATATCCTTATTATACAAGAAAAATATAGAGAAGTCTGTTAAAATAAAAATTATTGAAATATGGTTAAAAAACTAATTTTCAAACATTATTTCATTGAGAGCAACATCGAATCAAAGATGTCAATAGTCAATGGATTCGGTCAATTCAAAACAGATTTTAAAATCGTTTGTTTTGTACGTAACTAAATACATTGAAGAAAAATCGAAAAAAAAACAGTAGATTACCTACCCACTAATCAGTGTAGTAACTGTGTTATGGGTACTAGATGACTGTCACAATGAATACAGTATATCACAAAGATAAATATTTTTGTGTCCGTAGAAAACGACCAGAACACCCGAATATCTGCAGATCGTACAAATACTAGTCCCAAGCCGGGAATCAAACAGCAACCTCCTGCGTCTTAGGCTCCTTGGCCCACCGCGCCAGAGAGGTCGTCAATATACGTACCTATACGACAAAAGTTCAAAACCTCGGCGCGCGAGTTACTCACGACGAATCTTGTTAAAACATAGAATAGCGTTCGTCTTTTTGACATTCCTAAATCTTAATAAAACAAAGGACTCGACACCGATGACTTCAAGTGAACAAAACATCAAAGTAATCATCAAATCACTTACTTTTTTTCCTAGTTTTGCGTTATTTTTGTTGTTGTGACATGACGGAGGAATCCTGTAAGGTCTAAAGATAATTGATATTTGATATTCATGCCGCCGTGTGGTGCCGGCATAGAATTTCACCACCCCAACTCTTCCCGTGGGTGTCGTAAGAGGCGACTAAGGGAAAACACCGGGGGGCGGACAGCAGCACCCTCTGCAGAACAACTCCACCGAACTGCGATCCCCAACTCGCATGCCCAGCGTGGGGATTATGGGCAAAAACCCCCAAATGATGAGTAATGCATTCTATGGCGCTCATTAGGGGAGGCCTATGTCCAGCAGTGGACTATCATAGGCTGTTGATGATGATGATGATGATATTCATACGGTGCAAGTCGTTGGAAAAACTACACTCGAGAACACAATCGTTTTTGAAATCTATACTAATATTATAAAGAGGAAAGATTTGATTGTTTGTTTGTTTGTTTGTTTGTTTGAATTGAATAGGCTCGGAAACTACTGGACCGAGTTAAAAAATTCTTTCACCATTAGAATCCTTAATTTTCCGTGATGAAAATAGGCTATATAATATTTTCAAAAAAGTTAGGGATCCGCATGAAAAATTCAATAATTGAACCGTGGGCTGTATATTCAACCTCTTTTTCTATTATGGCACGTCAGAATAGAAAAAGAGGTAGTATAGCGCACGGTGCTTGCTTTTTCTCTATGGCCAGTGTCAGTTTTGGAACTGTGAAACCCATCGTTTTAGTGTGTATAATTTCTGAAATTTTTCGTTTAATACGCGTGCGAAGCCGGGGCGGGCCGCTAGTGTTCAATAAAAGTATTACTTTTGTGTTGAACACGACGCCATCAGCGCCATCTGTGTTCCAGCTGCGGCACTTTTTGCTACCCGTGGTTGGTTCAATTCCAATCCTTGTCTACAAAATGTATCGTTTCGTGGTTCGCACGAACGCCACTAGAGGCACTTTTCGAAGATATTTGAAAAGTTAATTATGAAAAGGCTTATGAAATGAAAAATTTATTATAAAATAAACAAGTACGACAAGTGCGAGTGTCACTCGCGCGTCGAGGGTTTTGATGTTTGTCGAGGGTTTTGATGATGGTCTAAGTGCTTATTTTGTAAGCCTAAAGAAATAAAGTTATTGAATCTGAATCTGAATCTGAATCTGGTAATTTTTTCGACCTTTTTATATATTTCAAAAAGTATAAAATTTATCAAAATTTCAAAACGTGTTTTGAGATTTACAAGTCAATACCTTTCATTTGATACCCCACTCGGTGGGGTAGTTCACCCTTTATAAAATTATGCCCTCCCTTTTTGACCATAGTATTTTAAAAATTATTATTATTACAGACTTCTCTATATGTTTCGTTCAAAATATAGATCCAAATCTACAAACACTTGGTACATTTCAGATCGATCGCTGAGCAAAAAACTATTTTGGAATCTACAAAAAAATACCTTTCATTTGATACAACTATCGACTCTGTAGGACCCATTTTTTCGATTTCAATATTTGTAATGAAAATCTTCATTTTGATTTTTTATTTATTTTCATTTATTTTTCTATAAATCTGTGCGGGCGCACAAAATGTATTATTATTTAAATTTTCAAGTCAATAGCTGCAGTAGTTTCTGAGATATTAAGGATTCAAAACACAAAACAGAACCAAAATGATCCCATAAGAGTTTTGAAACCGATGTCAAAACCCTAAAACATATCCCAGAACTTCAGTTTGGACGGTGGATACCGTGTTATGTTGTTCTGTGAATCCTAATTCATAGAAATACAACGTAAATCAAAAAAATACTGTGCCATAAACTGATTTGATTTCTAAGATGGACCTATAAACCGATACCTTTCATTAGATACCAATTTTGATTCAACAAAATCGTTTGAAATTTCGAAATATCATTTATAATTGTTGTTCTTGAAATCTGTTCATACCGGCTTATGAAATAGGTAAAATATTGTTGTGAGTTTGTGAGTTTTGAAACCGTTCTCAAAACCCTAAAGAGAAAAAAGATCCCTTATCGTAAAAAACTCGTATTTAAACAACAATTATTGCATTATTAGCTTGGTAGATTCTTTCAAAAGTGTTGCTATATATTTAGGTAGGCAGGTACGTAAGAATGGACAGTTCATACACTGTATAACTAACTAGCTGCAAAGTAAGCAGGGCTTAGGCACAGTTTACATAATGTAGGTATAGGTACTGTGACTTAGGACAGATACAAGATAACTTGAGAACTATATACCTATGTAAGTACCTACGTATTGTACTCGAGACACGGCTCATAGTTTTGTTTAACTCGGGACGGTTTACAAATTTATTTTCAATAAGACAACACTGATGTTATGAAAGACAACTATTATTAATATCTTGGTAATCAATATAATGATAGGCTCCCGGGGGATCATTTCATACTTCTCTTTATAAAAGTGAAGTGATCCTTTATTTTACCTAGGTATCCAATTAATTTTGAAAACGGCCGCGCGGGCCGACAGTCGCACAAGTAATAAGGAACAAACAGAACCCCAAAACGGTTGAGAACACATTGATCTAAAATAATAAGATAGTATATACAAATATTAAGTAAGCATTTACTTATAAACATGAGATTAGTTGTAGTGATATTGTCTACCGAGCTCGGTGTAGGTGAGGCTTAATGTGTCGCTGCAGTCGAGCGAGCAACACGTGTGGCGGGGCCTAAGCGCGGCCGCGGGGAGCTGGGGCAGACTGCGACACCAGCGCAGCGGGACTGTTTGGACAGACCTTATATCGCCTTATTTGTAGTTAGGAGATTGTTCTATAATATTATTAAAGATGGTCGTAAAGATAGACAAGGTACCCTTCGAGGAGGCGCTAAATTTGACGGGTGAGTGATAAATCACTTTTTATATATTTATTATACTTTTATTTAGGATAATATAGGTACATTCTTTCAAAAAAGTATAGGAAATGGATAATTTGTCTATGGTTCCCAATTCAATTTTTTGTTTATTTTTTTGCTGTTTGATTGTGACAACTGTTTTCCATTTTGGCGCGGATTTTGAGTTGCACCTGTTGTTTTATATTTATTCTAATGCTGTTTTAGTTAGATCAATCTAGTGTGTACTGCGAATTTCACTGTGGACAAAAATATCGAACAAATAGTTTGTCTTAAATTTTGCATCGTCAACGGAATTTCGTGTTCAGAGTCACTGAAAATGTTACAGGAGGCTTACGGTGAATCGACTTTATCAAAAACACGTGCTTATGAGTGCTACAAAATGTTTAAAAGCGGTCGAGATGTGATGGAAGATTTGCCTCGCTCTGGTAGGCCATCAACATCTTCAACTGAAGTTAACGTCGCAAAAGTAAGGAATTAGAGACTGAAAATCCCCATTCAAATTTGAGAGAGATATCCGCTGAACTTTCTGTGTCTCACGAGTCGATCCGCACCATTTTAAATAATCACTTGGGTATGAAACATGTTGCTGCTCGACTAGTCCCAAAAGCTCTGAATTTTCTCCAAAAACTCAATCGCTGAGTCGCTGAGGACATGCTAGAACGAGTCAATTCCGACCCAACACTCATGAAAAGCATTGTTACTGGTGACGAGGCGTGGGTTTACGAGTTTGACATGCAAACTAGTCAACAGGCTTCGGAGTGGCGCCTCCCAACTGAACCGAAACCGAAAACACCACGCCAAAGTCGATCAAAAGTTAAAGTCATGTTGACTGTTTTCTTTGACTATCGAGGTGTTGTGCACTCGGAATTCTTCCCGGATGGTTAAACGGTAAATAAAGAATATTATTTGAGCGTTATGCGGCGTTTAAGAGAGCAAATTCGGCGAATAAAAGCCAGATTTGTGGAAAGAAAATTCTTGGATTTTGCATCACGATAATGCGCCTTATAACGAATAGTAAACGAATTTTTTACCAAAAACTCTACAAATACTATCGAGCAACCACCTTATTCACCAGATATGGCTCCAGCAGACTTCTTCCTTTTTCCTAAACTCAAATTACCACTTCGTGGCACGCGTTTTCATTCGGTAGAAGACTAATAGGAGAATTCGCGACGAGAACTGAACTCAATTCCGGAAAAAGCGTTTAAAAAATGTTTTGATGATTGGACTATTCGTTGGCGTAAGTGTATCGTTTCTGAAGGAGCAAACTTTGAAGGCGATAAAATAAATTTAGATGAATAACTAACATTTTGTGTATTATTGATCTTTTCCCGGTACTTTCTTGACAGAGTAGTACGAGTACGTCGTAAGTATATGTATGTATAAGGGAACATTATTATATCAGTGGTAAGTTTTTGGAAAATCCTTTTTATTATCGGACTGGAACGACGAAGTCTCGATGATGTTCAGATTGTCGGTGCCGATTGCTGACATTGCATCACATTTGACAATAATAAGCATCTAGCTTAATATTAGTAACATAATGAGGACTCGTTGCACCGCGGACAATGGACGGAAGTCCTTTGTCCGCGGTGCAACTAGGGTAGAATATGGGGAACATATCACGTTCCCAGCTCCAGCAGACACTCTCGATGTCGATACTGTCGTCACACCTGGCACTGCACTGCAGAGTTGTTCTGGTGCGGGGTTCCGCGGCGTAGCGGAGCACTCGCAGCGCGCCTGACACCCACGGATTTAGTCTAACTTGAAATCCATTACCAGTGAACTTCAAACCGATTGCCAGTTGTAGATCCAGTCAGAAGGTTGTCGGTATTGTCTAAGGTATTCAACTACCTTACGATTACGGTAAAATAACCCATTCAATGGATAGCCATCCGAGGAGACTTCGGTTTCCATCACACGGTACACAAAAATAACCATAATTTTTTCTGGCAGGCTGGAGTTAAACGAGACGACAAAGCCGTCAACGTCAAAATATCACGTCTGTCAATGTTTCTTTAAAATTGCTACTTATCGTTATAAATAACTTACTTAACATAACACTCTTATACTTGTTACTCACACTTGAGCTTGTTTGCTCGATTACTTTTCAATACTGTAATATATTTAAATACTGATTGAAATTTGAATCAAATTTGTTACAATCGAGCAAAAAATGGTCAAGTGTGAGCTATCTGAAAATTTACTCATTGATATAGGTATGTTACATAATATCTTGACGTTGACGTTAAATTCTGTCGTCGATCGGCTCCATCCCCGCATAAACCTGTATGTATTTTTAGCATTAGAGTTCGTAGTATTGGCAACCGAATCGTCATGGTCGTTTATGCTCAGTCTCATCGGATGGCCCATTCAATGTTAATGGGATATTTTAGCGTAATTGCTCCGCTTGTCTTCGGTTTCAGCTATTTACACAAAACGAAAGTGACAATCGAAGTCCAGGCTAGGTTTGAAATGCCAAACTGTAGCCGGTTAAGATTACGAGTTGAGTTAGACAAAAGAGCCGCCTCCGGGCTCCGGGTCCGTCCGGAGCCTGCCTGGTGCGTGACGTACAAAAATACAAATACAAACTTCTTCCACTAGTGGATCAAAAAATTTAAGTGAAGAGAAATCAATAACAAATAATCTCTGTATGAAGTTTGGCTTGCCTATGTGCTTATTTTGTAAGTCTAAAGAAATAAAGTTATTCAATCTGAATCTGAATCAGCTCGCAGCTGACGGCCGAGCGTTAGCTGTGGAACACGTTACATTACAAACATTACAATCAAACGAACTTCTTTAAAACATTACTATGATAGGTATTATAAGGTAGGTACATAAAGGTACTTCAATTTATTTTTGGAGTAAATTGAGACTCGTTGTCTTTAAGGTTACTTAGATGAGTAGGTACCTACTTGTGCATTAGGTTGGTTTTGTGTCAGTTGACGATTTCGTTACTCCATAATTAGTTAAGTACTACATAAGTCAGTTTTACTGAGGTCGCTGACACTATTTATACTAACTGAAAA
The DNA here is from genome assembly GCA_963931895.1 of Eupithecia pulchellata. NCBI lineage: Eukaryota > Metazoa > Arthropoda > Insecta > Lepidoptera > Geometridae > Eupithecia > Eupithecia pulchellata. The sequence goes on from OZ007523.1 coordinate 122,006, forward strand.
CAACATTAATTTAGGTAAATTGGTAATTAAAACAACACATAAGCTGAATATTTAAATACGTCTATTAGATGGTGATAATATGTAGTACCTACCTTCTTTATTAGTTAATTGTATCAGAATTTTACCGGCATTACTGAAGAATTAGAATTCAGCAGATTACAATTTCCATTATTTATTATAATTAGTAACCAATTATCAAAAAAAAAATACACAACATGTTAGGTACTTATATCCATGTACGTGTTCGATTGTGACGTTATCTCAAAGTTTTGCTAGACATTGAAGTCAGAGTCTGCACCGCGTTGTTTTGTCAGGATCTCGGTGCCGGTGCCATCCTCGGCCTCGACTCTAAGCTCATTTTCGACGATAACATTAATAACATACCAACATTCGATTGTTTCCAAAGCCTCTTAACATTTGGATCATCATGGGAAGTGCGTCTAGCTGTCACCGCGCACAAACATTTAAGTTTCTTTACTGTACATTTGTTATATAGAAATATTCTAGAATATGCATGACAGATTGGGAACCCTCGTTGTGACATTTATATTAAACTAGTGGTTCACCGCGGCTTCGCACGCGTATATAACAAAAATTTGATTTTTCATGCGGACCCCTAACTTTCTGAAAATATCCTAGAAGAGTCAAGCACATTCAAATTAAGGTTATTAGGTAGGTTTGTTTCTGTAAAAAAAACCCTTATGTCCAATAGTCCTGTAAGGTCCAAAAAAAAATAAAGCAATAAACTGACACATCAGCCAATTACTTCGATTTATTTATTTATTTTTTCACATTGTTGTCAGACTTACAGTAAACCCAAAGCGTCAGAGACACTAATAATTAATATTAAGTACATACAAATAAAACATAGGTAATCAAATAAAAAGTATAAATTAAAAAAAAAATGATGTCAGAATAATACATAGTAAAATAATAAGTCAAATAATATTTAGGTACATTAATAATTAAACATTTGTCAAGAACATGTCAAGAATGTCATGTCAAGAAAATTTAAAATAAGTTATTATTACAATATAAAAATATGAGCATCAACTGGTGTAGTTTAGCGATGCTGTCAAAGAATACGTCAGCGTCAGTCGCGGAGATGAACTGGTTCAGCAGGGCGAGTACTCGAGGCGTGGGAGCGCTCTCCCCGGCTCCTGTACGGTATCCGGGTGGGCGCGCAAACAGCGCAGGCTGTCGCCGCGGGCCGGTGCCAGCCGCTGCGCCTGTCATGTACCTCCGCGGAACCACGAGACCCATCTGCTGTAGGGTCGCTTGGTTGTTGACTCTACCACGTAATATCATTATGTAATGCGTGAGTTGGAGGAGTTTCCTTCTTGAGTGTAGAGTATCCATACCGACCATACCCGAGACAAACTGCGATGGATACAAATACGGATAATAACTAAATTTGTGCAATTGCTTACATAATAACTAATTATGTAAGCAATTGCATTTTCTCCCTATTTCCAGAAGGCGAGAAATCGCAGACTTTTTCTGAAACTTTTAAAATCACATCGAACAATATCAATTGTGTGTACTTACATATTAACTTACTTCAAAAAAATTAAGCTTAACGTTCCCTATAGCCCTATCAGATTGAATCCCGCTCTCCTGTCCTCATGCTAGCGCAAACTACCGACAGAATCCTTCTCGTGGCAAACGATTAGCTATGTATTTGGTAAACACTGATTTATTCTGCACAAGTGTTAGCTAGGTGGCGGTGTCGCGGCGGCGGCGGCGGCGGCGCGCGGCGGCGCGCGGCGGCTCCGTAGGGAAGTTTTCGGGCAAATGATGATGACGATGAAAAATTATTAGATAAAAAAATGTTCATAAAATACACAATTAACTTTAGAGATGCATGTAGACTATTCACATCATGTTCATAAGTTTGTTTTTACTCATCATCAGCCTATGTTAGTCCACTGTTGGACATAGGCCTCCCCTAATGAGCGCCATAGCGCCCTGTCTTCGGCTTGTCGCATCCAGCATCTGCCAGCAGTCTTTCGCAGATCGTCATCCCACCTGGCCGGAGGGCGTCCTACACTACGTTTACCAAGTCGCGGTCTCCACTCAAGAACACGTTTACCCCAGCGGTTATCGGTTCTTCGCGATATATGGCCGGCCCACTGCCACTTCAGTTTGCTAATTCTCTGAGCTATGTCGATGACTTTAGTTCTCTGTCGGATCAATTCGTTACGAATCCTATCCTTCAGAGAAACTCCGAGCATAGCTCTTTCCATAGCTCGCTGAGCGACTTTGAACTGGTGGACCAACCCTATCGTGAGTGTCCACGTCTCAGCTCCGTAGGTCATGACTGGTAGGACGCACTGATTAAAAACTTTCGTTTTTAAACATTGCGGTATGGATGACGAGAAGACTCGACGTAATTTTCCGAACGCTGCCCAGCCTAGCTGGATCCTCCTCTTGGCTTCCTTCTCGAAATTGTTTTTACCCAACTGCAAAATCTGCCCGAGGTAAGTGTACTCAGAAACAATTTCGAGAAGGTGGCCATGTACGATCACCGGTCTTGGATCAATGTGGCCATTGATCATGATTTTGGTTTTATCCAAATTCATGCCAAGACAAACAACAAATTCATCGGGAGGCTGAAGCTAGACTGTCCAGCATCCGGTTCAGCTCCTCTAGCGACTCCGCCATTAAGACTATGTCATCAGCGAATCGCAGGTGTGAGATGTACTCGCCGTTTATGTTGATGCCCTTGTCTTTCCAGTCCAGCGTCTTAAACATATATTGTTTTTACTGTCTATCTATAACTGTATTTTTTTTTCGAATGGACTATAATGCTGTTGACCGCAGATGGCCATGACAGCGTTACCGGACTTTTGGCGGGCGCAGAGGGCGCCACACCGGTAGAGTTAGGTTGGGGCAACACGCGCAAGGGCCACCACTTAGGTGCGAACCTCGGCTTGGGCTGTTGCCAGATGCTACAAGAGGGTATGGAGGGTATGGAGGTTTCGCCTAGGTGCACGAGTGCACCTATGGGCGGAAGCGGGGAATTATTCGACCCCGCATCCGGCGGGGTCGGTTTTTGGTCGTGTGTGTAGTGTGCGGAAGCGAATCGGTACTAGTTGACGTCACCTCCGGGTTAGCGGCGGTGATTGGGTCAACGGGGTCACCGAGAACGTGTCTCGGTCTACGGAGGAGAGAACTCGTGGGCGGATTATCCACGGGATAATCGGGAATGGTGGAAATCAGTATCTATAACTGTATCTATACCTACTAATATTATAAGGAGGAAAAATTTGATTGTTTGTTTGTTTGATTTGAATAGGCTATGAAACTACTGGACCGATTTGAAAAATTCTTTCACCATTAGAATCCTAAGTTTTCCGTGGTGAACAGGCTATATAATATTTTTTTTAAAGTTAGGGATCCGCATGAAAAATTCAATAATTAAGCCGTGAGTATCCTCTTTTTCTATTATGGCTCCGCGCCATAAAAGGAAAAGAGGTTGAATATATAGCGCACGGTGCTTGCTTTTTCTCTACGGCCAGTGTCAGATATGAAGTGTCAAATAAATCAAATGTCAAAAACCCCAATGCTTTTAAAAAATGGGGATCCGTATGAAAACTGTGAAAACTATCGTTAGTGTGTATAATTTCTTAAAGAAGAATGGCGATACTCGAAGCAGCCCGAATAAAAATAAATAAGGCCGTGCAGACATGTTATAACTATGCCGGATTTATTATTTTTTTATAGATTTTTCTAACCATCATTTACATTTTTAGAAGCAGGGAGTAAAAAAATATTTTAAATTATATTTTTTGCGAGAAAGAAACGAAAAGTAACTTTAACTTCTTTTATGTGGCTCTGCATCTGGTTTATCACAATTCCACCATCATCACCAATGCCGACTTTTGTGACTGTCAATGTCAAAATAAATCAAGGAACGCAAATTGATAGAATGACAATCTCTCTCGATAGCTCTCGATTGATTTGCTCACGACTGGTTTGGTTGGCTGTCCAAAGAGAATATAATAACCCTTAGAGTATGAAAAACCACTACATTCTAATAAAACCGCCATTCTCGGACGCTATTGACAGATTGGACAATAAAATTAATGCCAACTTGAAGAAATTATGATTAAGTTGCAATGGTTGGTAATAAGAGGGACACATCGCCATAGTACGATTTCTATCCTCGCGGTGTCGACCCCCTGTGGCAGTTTAAAATAATCTAAAATAACTTTTTTCTCCCAACTTGTAAAAGGTTTTTGATATTGATTTTGGAATCCTTGATGTACTTTTTATTTATTTTAAAAGGCCTGGGTAATGTACGGCGCCAAAAAGTTGGATCAGCAGATGTATGGAATCTTGCCATCCTTCTTTCGTTCAATACCCGTGCGAAGCCGGGGCGCACCGCTAGTTATCTATATGTGAAAACCTTCATTAAGCTTTCTTTAATACCTACATACCTACAGTTGTTAGCCTGTTAAGTATAAATATGCCTCTAGTTTTGCTTCGAATAAATAATAAAATACTAAGTAAACATTACACAATTAGGTATGTACAATTAGAATTTAAAGTTTTACTTTATCTATTTCCTAAAAATCTGAGCCGTCACCAGAAAGCAGAGTGCCCAGAATGCTGGCAGCATTCTACGTAGGGTGGCGATACTAATCACCTGCGGACTCTGAATAACTGCTTTTGTCACGTTGACCACCCAGTCCCTAAATGATTCTTTACAGGATCAAAACGTCTCACATTCGTTTCTTTTATTTTGTAAGTTTCTGCAAGTCATTCTAGATTCTGTTCATCATGTATATTCTACTGTATCCTATTGTGTATCTGTTTACTGTATTATCCAGCACTTTAATAGACATGGATCGGTCTCACTTCGCATCTTCATGTTTACCAGTCGCCTCTGTCTTGGAGACTTGTCACGAGAAGCGATACCCGCCGTAGCGTGCCTTTAGTGCATATATGGGCAACGTGCGGCCCGCGGGCCGGATCCGGCCCGCCTCGACTTTAGACCCGGCCCGCGAGACATTTTGTAATTTCGCGCGAAAACAGAGTACACACGCTGTAACTATAGACCACTAAAGTGAAATAACATGAAAATAACAAACACTTCAAATAAATGATAATTATTTGTGTTTGAACTTCAGAAACAAGTTTATTAATGTCTGGACAAATTCCACTTTTGCAGAGGCATCATTGTTTGTTAAGCTCGCTTTCTGTACCTATGTAAAATTGTAGCGTGCGTATGCAATAAATAGGTAACACAACGAAAGACGCAATGGCATCGCAGTATCGTTTGTAGCCTCACAAGATTACTTGTCATCCCTTTCACACTTAACGAAATCTAGTACGTAAGAAGAAGTGTAGCATTATTACTCATTTCGACAGCCAGTCAAATTACAAATCGTTCGCGAGAAGAATCGCAACAATTTTTCTCGATGATGAAGACTAATAAGTCAAAATGCCGTACGAAACTCACAGATGAAAATCTGGAAAACTCGTTAGGTACGCCTCTTCACAAGTGGAATTTGTCCAGACATTAATAAACTTGTTTTTGAAGTTCAAACACAAATAATATCACATTAACCGTTACACATGATCCCCAACCCGTATGCCCAGCGTGGGGATTATGGGCAATAACTACTATTATAGGCTGGTGATGTTGATGTTGATGTTGAACCGTTACACGTAAAAATTTTTAGAGGTTATTTATTGTTTACAAAAAAGATATACCTATGAAAAAATCTTTGTATTTCTTGTTATGTATGGCCCGCAGCTGTATTTATATATTAAGTTTGGCACACAACTTACAAAAGGTTGCCCATACCTGCTTTAGTGAATACTAGCGAATTGTCGTGACACCAGGGAACCCGCGTGTCGCTAATGGCAATGCTGGTCTTCCATCAGAGCAATAACAAAACTTATCCGCGTAAGGCTATATGATTCCCGTTCCGTCGTCAGGGTTCGGCAAGTACAACGCGGTGTCGTTCGGGCTGTGCAGCCTCATCATCGTGGGCATGGCCTTCGAGATCTTCAGCGTGGCGTACCTGGTGCCGGCCAGCGCCTGCGAGCTCGCCACCTCCAGCCGGCAGCAGGGCCTGATGGCCGCCGTGCCGCTGCTCGGTGAGGACCGCCGCGCCGCGCCTGCTGGCCTCTGGAGCATGACGCCTCGGAGCGCACTCCAAGGCTTCATACCTACGCTTAACGCAAAACCTTTTTCAAATTAGTCAAAGTATCAAAGCAAAGTTATTTAAAATTACGTAATTAACACGTAGCTATAATTTTTTAATGAAATCATAATCCGCCTCGTTCCCTAAACGAACACGTGACGAGACGGTTCAGTGGACGGGGTGGAAGTCTCCGCTGGTGGTGCTCTCGGTCGGGGGTTGTAGAGTCATTCTCTAATAGCAATGTAAGTCATGAAGCAAAAATAATTTCCCTTCAAATCCCTCGCTTGTCTGGTTTTAGCGTTTGCCTTTTTGATATGTTTACCAGTAGGCTGGTAGCTATAAGGTATATTTTTAGGGTTTTGCCATCGGTTGCAAAACCCTTATGAAATCGCTTTGGGTCTGTTTTGTGTTTTGAATCCTTAATATCTCAGAAACTACTGCAGCTATTGACTTGAAATTTGAAATAATAATACATTTTGTGCGCCCGCACATATTTATAGAAAAATAAATGAAAATAAATGAAAAATCAAAATGAAGATTTTCCATACAAATTTTGAAATCGAAATTTTAAATGGAACGTACAAAGTCGAAAGTGGTATCAAATGAAAGGTACTTATTTGTAGATTTCAAAATAGTTTTTGAAATTTCGGTAGATTTCATACTTTTTAAAATATTTTGAAAATGGTCAAAAAAATGACCGTTCCCCCCCCCCTATCTCCGAAGATTGCAGAGCGATCGACGTGATATGTACCAAGTGTTTGTAGGTATTGATCTATATTTTATAGGAAAAATATAGAGAAGTCTGTAAAAATAATACTTTTTGAAATATGGTCAAAAAAGGGCGGGAAAAATTTCTAAAGGGGTGACTACCCCACCGAGTTGGGTATCAAATTAAAGGTATCAGTTAGTACATTTTAATGCAGTTTTTGAAATTTCGATAGGTTTTATACTTTTCGAAATATTTTGAAAAAGGTCGAAAATTTGACCGTTCCCCCCCCTCTATCTCCGAAGATAGCAGAGTGATCTATATAAAATGTACTAAGCGTTTGTAGATATAGGTCTATATTTTACAGGAAAAATATAGAGAAGTCTGTGAAAACAATACTTTTCGAAATATGGTCAAAAAACGAATTTTCATACAATGGGGGCTATTTCATTGAGAGCAATATCAAATCAAAGGTATGGATTTCGACAATTCAAAACAGGTTTTAAAAATCGTCTAAGTTTCATACTTAGTGAAATACGTAGAAAAAAGTCGAAAAAATAATTGTAGGTACCAACCCACTTACCTACCCACTAATCTCTGTAGTAACTGTAATAGTAGGGTTCCACAGCGCCACAAAACCGTTGTTATCAAAATTTTTAAAGTCCATACCCAATGTATTCCACTGCGCTCGAAGAATATTTAGATAATAAGATTATTGAATTCACGAATTCCACCGTGCTCCAAAAAAATATGAGAAGAGTAATGTATCCTGGATAATCCACACAACATCATTTAGCGACAAGCTAAGCAAGCTTGTGTAATTCGTACTACTACGATATCTGTTATACTTAATAAAGTATATAATAAGTATCACATTAGATGATTTATTTTTGTGTACGTAGAAAAGGACTAGAACACTCGAACAAATAATCTGCAGATCTTACAAATATAAGTCCCGAGGCGGGAATCAAACCGCAACCTCCTGCGTTGTAAGCCCACCGCGCTAACAGGTCGTCAATATATACGTACCTACCTAAACGACAAAAGCTCAAAACCCTCGGCGCGCGAGTTACACTCGCACTTGTCGTACTTGTTTAATAATACAAATGAAATGTCATTCTTTCAATATAAATAAGTAATTCTTTCATTGTAATTTTGTGATTAATTAAAGTTATCTGCTAATAAAACCATATTCCCCGCATTTGGAAATGAAACGAAAATCGTCTCATTCCGATAGTAGGTAGGTACTCCTGTGTTTTGGGGTCAGTTTGGGTCTCGGTGAAATCTTGGGTAATAAACACAACCTCACCTTGCCCCAGGCTAAGCAGAGCTTGCGTTATGATGACTACCTAGTCAGAGAGTTCGTTAGTTCCGTGTCACTCGCAGGTATAATAATGACGTCGCACGTGTGGGGCTACCTGGCGGACACGCGCGGCCGCCGCCGCGTGCTGGTCCGGTGCATGTCCGGGGCCTGCGCCGCGGGCTCGCTGGCCGCCTTCTCCCCCAACTGGGTCGTCCTCAGTCTGCTCAAGTTCGCCTCCTCGGCTGCGTAAGTCAAGCGGACACATTTACATAAATCCAACACGGATAGGCTATGAGTGGAACAGAAGCAGTCAACATTAAATTATGAGAATAAATAAAAGGTATACCTTACGTGCAGGGTGTCGGGCGCGCTGGCGCTGGGCCTGACACTGCTGAGCGAGTACACGCCGCAGGCGCGCCGCAGCGGCCTCATCCTGCTCACCACCAGCGTGTTCCTGGCCAGCGCCGGCCTCATGGCAGGTATGCTCACCGGCACAGAGTGCTGCTCCTCCACCCTCTCTGTCCTAACACTATTCAAGGTTACTGGGTTCGTAGCTACGGCAAGGTAAGGTTTTGAGGGATTATTTGTGTTTTTTTTTTTATATGAGTACTCGTAATAAATTAGAGAATACGCTTCGTAATATTATTGTTCCATCACCAACCATTATCGTCCTCGTATTGCGGTCGGTATTATTTTTGCGGGAGATTTGACGATTAATCTCACGCAAAAGTGTGGTTTTAGTCAATTGAATGAGTGCTAAGCTACGGTAATTATATTTTCATTACACTTTTATTGTTTTACTCCAGTCCAGTCTGTGAGAGATATGCGGAGGCTCACGGGTTCAAATACAATGCAAGCAAAAGCGAAATAATGGTTTTCAAATCAGGTTCTAAAACTTATGATACCATTCCGCCGGTAATCCTGAACGGCAGCGAGCTGAAGCGGGTAGCCTGCTTTAAGTATTTGGGCCATTGGGTCACCGAGTCTCTTACGGATGACATGGTCATGGACAGGGAACGCAGGGCATTATCCATTAGCGCGAACATGCTGGCCCGTAGGTTTGCGCGTTGCACCAGGCAGGTTCAAACGACGCTGTGTAATTGTGTAATTCTGATGTCAATGATGTTTTTTAATTGTGATTTTTGTATTTAATTTTAATACACAATTAATTTTAATTTTGTAATTGATATTAATTTATTTGTAATTCATTTAAATTGATCTGAATTTTGTATTTAATTTTGACATCGGATTTAATTATAATTTTGCTAATGTATTTCAATTTTCTATTGTTACTACTGTTTACTATGTTTTTTTTTGTGCCTAATTTAAAATTTATTTCGAATATCGACACTTTTATAATAATAATAATGTTGTATGAAATACGTACCTATTGAATTGAATTGAATTGAATCAAGATTTGACTGATTTCTAAAATATAAAAACCGAATTAACCATTAATATGAGCCGGTTTTATCGGACCCAATGCAGCGATACCTGGGGCCGCCGAGTGCTTGATGGTTTCCCGTACTGCAGCATGTTGAGTTGTATCGTAAATGTTAACAAGGAATCGCAATAAAGGGTCACGTGCCATTGAAGTACTTTGCTTATTAAAAATATGGGAGTTATTACAATTCTGAAGTATCCCTACAAAAATCTTTACACGTGACAGTGAGGAGTAAGTAGGTACTGTAATAGTACTTCAATGGCACGTGACCCTTTATTGCGATTCCTTGTTAACATATACAGTACCTACTTACTCCTCACTGTCACGTGTAAAGATTTTTGTAGGGATACTTCAGAATTGTAATAACTCCCATATTTTTAATAAGCAAACAAGAATCCTTTACCTTGTCAGGTTGTTAGTTTTCAAGTTGGAGCAAAACTCGTCTCAAACGAAATACAATCACATGTGAACATAAAGATCAGACACTATCTTTGTTTTCCCCAGTGATAACGATACCAATCTTGCCGCTGAAGTTCTCCTACTTCGTCCCACTGCTGGGCATCTACCTGAACTCGTGGCGCCTGCTGGGCTTGCTGTTCGCGCTGCCGACGCTGTTCGCCGCCGTCGCCGTCCACCACTCCTACGAGAGCCCCAAGTTCCTGCTGAGCGTGGGCCGGCACGAGGAGGCGCTCAAGGTGCTGCAAGGGATCTACTCTCTCAACAGCGGCAAGGGACCCGAGTGCTATACGGTAAGTAAGGGAATAACAACGACATTCGCATACGGCCCGCGCGGGACGGAGGGCATACATACATTGTAGTCACAGTTCTACAGCATGCAACAATTCTTAATATTGGATGTTGAATCATCGTTCGTTAAGAAGTATCGTTCATACAGATGTGAAAAACTTATCTATTACTCTGTGGACGGATATAAATAACGACGCATTACATATTAATATGTCAGAGATAACAATTATATTTCAAGATAATGAAGTAAGCCTTTGAACAAATCAAATGTTTGTTGAAAAGGTGTGTAAGTATTTACTATAGGTTCACATTGCGTTGTCACCATTAGTTGCAAACAAGAACTCACATAAACCTGCGTACTTAGAGAATAGGATTGAGAATCTGGGGTCATCTCTCATGCAGTCCTGCTGCTGCAGTTTGAATCCCATCTGAACGAGATAACATGAAAGATGACGTCGACGATCTTGATACGATCCCATTCTTTAAATATTACTCAGGTTACTTATACCTAAACTATTTATTAAACTCTTATCGTTTACGATCTACAAATGGTGGGCATAACGCGCACACTCCTTATGGTTGCATTTCACATACACGCTCATTTCTAGCAGATAGCATTACCTAAGCCGCGTTGACACGATCAGAGTCTGCTCGGACCGGGTGGAGTCCGAGTTGCGTCCGAGTAGGTATCCGAGTCCGTCCGGGCCGAGCAGACTCTGTTCGTGTCAACGCGGCTTTAGGTAGCATTGGAACTAGTATCGGAGCCTGATGTACCAGGCTCCGCAGAGTGTGACGCACCCGTGTGCTCGGCGCGTGCAGGTGAGCTCGGTGGTGCTGGAGGAGGCGGGCTGCCCCCGCGCCGCCGGGCTCTGGGCCTCGCTGAAGGCGCAGACGCTGCCCATGCTGCGCCTGCCGCTGCTCAAGGACACCTTGTTGCTGGCCGCGCTGTCCGTCATCGTTTACTTCTCGTGAGTTCTCTTTTATGTTCGACTTTATCTGTTTCGTTCTGCGCTAACGGAAGGGAATTGAGCTCGGAATCTGAATAAACATGCGGCTCAGCGATCTTAGATCTTGGCCTGCACTTCATGTACATCGGGTCCGAGTTCTCTTTCATGCGTTCAAGCGTTTCCTAACTTCTCGCTATTAAACTATGAACCTGTCGGTTTCAGTATAAACCCGTTCCAAGTGTGGATCCCGTTCATCATGAACGCGTTCATGGCGTCGGTGGAGCGCGGCCGCGCCGAGCGCACGCTCTGCCAGATGATCCGCGACTCAATCAACGACACCGACACTTTGGAACCGGTCTGTGATACTCCTCTTTCTCTCTCCGACTACCAAACTATTACTAACTTTCTACAATATTTACTGTGCACTTCAAGTTAAAACAATTCCCTTGTGGCACCTCTCTATAGTCCAGGTAGAGGTAGTTCTCTCTTGTTTATAGAACTTAAGGTTACTATTTTCACCACCTTTTCACCCATAGTAGAGGTATACTGTGCAGGTGGAGGCGTGCTCCATGCACGCGACGGGCCTGCTGCTGGTGTGCGGCTCGAGCGCGCTGGTGGCGCTCCTCAACCTGCTCACCAGCGCGCTCGTCTCCCGCGTCGGGAGGAAGAACCTCTTCATCGGGATTCAGGTGAGGACTCTTATATGTTACATACAAATTGTCCGAAGGTTCCGTTTTTCCGGCCGGCGAATTCAGTTAATAGTTAAAATAACCAGCCTGAATCACAATTATATAACTAACGTTAACTTGATATGTAAAGAACTCAAAGGATAGTCGTCCTCAAGTTACGGGTTTATCCTTCTTTGAAAATCAACAGTGTAATAGTTGAAGTGTAAAATATTTAGTATAACCGCTATTATATTGATGAAGAGTTGGGTGCGACAGGTGTGCGGCGGCGCGGCGGCGCTGTGCGTGAACGCGAGCGCGGCGTGGGCGGCGGCGCTCTGCTTCCTGCTGTTCACCTGCGGGATCATCAACTTCGGCACCCTCACCAGCCTCACCGTCGAGCTCTTCCCCACGCATCTCAAGTCAGTTCACATCATCTCATAATACAACACAATGTACAGGACTGTACATTGAGAGCTCGGAGTGACGAGTTGCTTTCACCCAGTCCAGCGCACCAACTTCACCGGTCCTGTCCTGTCGGTGAAACACAGCTTCTCAACAGATCGACAATATTCAGATTGTATTAAATGTTTATTGAAGTTTTCATACAGATCAGTAACAGTTCTTTGAAAATATTCTGTAGCTTATGTTCATCAGGGATAATGTAGGAGTATTTTTAAGAATTTTGTTTTCAAATCGGTCCAGTAGTTTCAGAGCCTTTGCAATCCAAACTCCTCTATATCATACCTACTTAAATATAAATTAATAAATGTTGTTGTTGTGTTAATGTTATACATATTTGCACGAAATCTGCGCGCGATCGGAATCGGATGGAATAGTTTTGAACTGCAACAGCAGTTTGACATTTACTTTGATAATGTGTTGTGATTTGAGTATGACATTGAGAGTAGTGAGTAGTGTTTGTGTTGAGCGCAGAGCGATGGCGATCTGCGTGACGCTGATGGCGGGCCGCGGCAGCGCCGTGTTCGGCATCAACCTGCTCAAGCGGCTGCTCGACTCCGACTGCGAGACCGCCTTCTACCTGTTCGGAGGAATCGCTCTAGGTGATCATCTACTTAGCCTCTCTCACTCTATCTCACTCCACCAGCACCTAGGCAGGGTGTTGCAAGCGAACGTTACCTGGAGGGGAAGTACCCGCTATATTCAAAGCAAACCGACTCGTGACGTTCAAAGTGTAAGCATGACGTTGCTATCCGAACTATACAGATGGGTGTTGTACAACGGTACATAAAGTAATTATCACATAATACAGTGATAACTACTCTATATACCGTTGATACCCTTGATAATATTTATTTTAATTCCTATTCTCTTCTTCCTTTTTATTAATTTTTTGAACCACATACCAAATAACAAGTAGGTGCCTACGAGTACGTCCAACGACAACATGCTACAGCTGAGATGTTGTTATTGGTTTGTGAATATGGAGCCAGTTAGCGATTTCGTTAATGATCGATCTTATAAGAATACATTTAAAACAATGATATGTGTAACAGGGGGCGCGCTGCTGGGCCTGCTACTGCCATCGGAGCGCGCGCTGGGCGGGCGGCGCGCGCGTCTGGAGGAACTGTGCGCGCGCAAACAACACGCCTAGGGTGCTCCCCTCACGTACTGGTTCTCGAACATTCAGGGAGGTTCAGAAGGAAAATCCTAGTCTAAATCATTTTGTACTTAGCCTCTAAGAGTTATTCATATTTTATATAAGTTATTTATATTAATTGATGTAGACAATCTATTTAAGATATTATTGTAATTTAAAATATAATTCCTGGTTGTACAAAACCTGTGTGTGTTGTACTTGTTAAGTTGTTAGCCTACTTTAACGTAGAGTGATGAGACAATAAAGAAATTATAAAATAGTGTTTTTTTATACCACCTTGGTGGCAACAAGCTTGCGGCCCGCCTGAAGAACCGCTCACCGCAGCCGGTGGCCGGCGCCAGCTGCGGGACATTACATTACATCGCGGGTCTTATAAGAACCCTTTTTGTTCAACGATCAAACCAGGTCACCAGGCTTACTGGAACCTGGCGCGCTCTATGAAAGCAGATAGAGTCTCCATCATGGCCCTGCTTATACGTCCGAATCATCAAACTCCTGCGTTTGAGGATAAGGACAAAGCCGATGCCCTAGCCGAAAGTCTGGAAGCTCAGTGCTTCCCCAGTCTTGAGCCCGTCCAGCCTCCTACCGCCCTATCAGCCTCCTCAGTGCACTGGGGAAAATTTATGAGAGACTCCTTCTTAGTCGCCTCTGGTCCCACGTCAATGAGCACAAGCTCCTACCCGATGAGCAGTTCGGCTTCCGAGCTCATGTTCCCAACAGGTGCTCCGCATCACGGAGCACATCCAATCCATGTGGCATCACACCTGGCCCGCTAGCACGGGAGCTGTCTTTCTCGATGTAGCGAAAGCCTTCGACAAGGTCTGGCACAACGGCTTGATTTACAAGCTTTTCACTCTCGGTGTGCCGGACAGACTCGTTCTCATCTTACGAGACTACTTGTCGAATCGTAGCTTCCGCTATCGCGTGGAGGGCACTCTCTCTGACACCCGACCCGTCCGAGCCGGAGTTCCACAGGGCTCCGTCCTTGCTCCGCTTCTTTTCACGCTGTACACTAGCGATATCCCCCGTCACCCGCAAGTAGAACTTGCCCTTTTCGCGAACGATACAGCATTGCACACATCCGACTTGAATGCAAGCCGGGTGAGTATAAGGTTGCAGGCCGCATTAGGCACACTAGGTGCCTGGTTTAGACAGTGGCGCATAGAAGTGAATCCGACGAAAAGTGCAGCAGTGTACTTTTCGCGGTATTACTCTAAGCCCAGACCCCTTACCCTATTTGGTAAACCCATTCCCTGGGCCAAGACAGCCAAATACTTAGGGGTGGTCTTAGATCACCGCCTCAGCTTCAAACCCCACATTCGCGCTGTAACCAACCGTGCAAAGTTTATACTTAGCCGGCTGAACAGCCTCCTACGAGCGAAGAGTAAAATGTCCCGAAATAAGGTGACACTTTACAAAGTGGTCGTACGTCCTATCATGACCTACTCCTCAGTGGTATTTGGCCATTCGGTCAATGTCCGCCACCTTCAGGTTGTCCAAAATGGATTTCTGCGGAAAGCCACGGGCCGCCCGTGGTACATGCGCAATAAAGACCTCCATCGAGATCTCAAACTCGAGTCCATTGCCCACTTCATAAAGACTGCTTCCCAGCATCATTATGAAGCGGCAGCTGATCATTACAATCCCCTGATTTCCACCATTCCCGATTATCCCGTGGATAATCCGCCCACGAGTTCTCTCCTCCGTAGACCGAGACACGTTCTCGGTGACCCCGTTGACCCAATCACCGCCGCTAACCTCCGGGTTAGCGGCGGTGATTGGGTCAACAAGGTAACGTCAAGCAGTACCGATTCGCTTCCGCACACTACACACACGACCAAAAACCGACCCCGCCGGATGCGGGGTCGAAGAATTCCCCGCTTCCGCCCATAGGTGCACTCGTGCACCTAGGCGAAACCTCCTTACCCTCTTGTAGCATCTGGCAACAGCCCAAGCCGAGGTTCGCACCTAAGTGGTGGCCCTTGCGCGTGTTGCCCCAACCTAACTTTACCGGCGTGGCGCCCTCTGCGCCCGCCAAAAGTCCGGTAACGCTGTCATGGCCATCTGCGGTCAACAGCATTATAGCCCATTCGAAAAAAAAAGAACCCTTTTGAAAACACCTATGCTGTAGTCCAATCTCCTATCCTGGGTGTACCCCTGGTGTATCCAGAACATCCATA
Source organism: Eupithecia pulchellata (assembly GCA_963931895.1). Taxonomy (NCBI): domain Eukaryota; kingdom Metazoa; phylum Arthropoda; class Insecta; order Lepidoptera; family Geometridae; genus Eupithecia; species Eupithecia pulchellata. The sequence continues at coordinate 137,777 of OZ007523.1, forward strand.
TGTGTGTGTGTGTGTGTGTGTGACAGACAGTGTATCCCGGTGAGTGTGTGAATGAACAGGTCAACCAGAAATTAGTGAGAGATTATTCAGACGGCAACCGCGTACGGAAGGTGATTTGTTTAAAAAAACAAGTACGACAAGTGCGAGTGTAACTCGCGCGCCGAGGGTTTTGATCTTTTGTCGTTTAGGTAGGTACGTATATGACAACCTCTTGGCGCGGTGGGCTTACAACGCAGGAGGTGGAGGTTTGATTCCTGCCTCGGGACTAATACATATTTGTAGGATCTTCAGATTATTTGTTCGGGTGTTCTAGTCCTTTTCAGTACAGAAAAATAAATCATCTAATGTGATACTTTTTATTAAGTTTAACAGCTATCGTAGTAATACCAATAACACAAGCTTTGCTTAGCTTGTGGGTAAATGATACTGTGTGGATTATCTAGGATACATACCTATCTCTTCTCAAAAATTTTGAGAACAACGGTTTTGGTGCGCTGTGGAACTCCTATTACAGTTACTACAGAGATTAGTGGGTAGGTAAGTGGTTTGGATCCTACAATTTTTTTTCGGCTTTTTTCAACCTATTTCACTAAGTATGAAACTTAGACGATTTTCAAAACCTCTTTTGAATTGTCGAAATCCATACCTTTGATTTGATATTACTCTCAATGAAATAGCCCCCATTGTATGAAAATTAGTTTTTTGACCATATTTCAAAAAGTATTATATTTACAGACTTCTCTATATTTTTCCTTTAAAATATAGATCTATATCTACAAACGCTTAGTACATTTTACATCAATCACTCTGCAATCTTCGGAGATAAGGGGGGGGGGAATGGTAATTTTTCGACCTTTTTCGAAATATATCAAAAAGTATAAAACTTATCGAAATTTCAAAAACTGTATTGAGATGTACAAACTAATACCTTTCATTTGATACCCAACTCGGTGGGGTAGTCATAGTCACCCCTTTAGAAAATTTTCCCGCCCTTTTTTGACCTTATTTCAAAAAGTTTTATTTTTACAGACTTCTCTATATTTTTCCTGTAAAATATAGATCGATATCTACAAACACTTGGTACATATCACATCGATCGCTCTGCAATCTTCGGAGATAGAGGGGGGGTACCGGTCAATTTTTCGACCTTTTTCGAAATATATCAAAAAGTGTAAAATCTGTCGAAATTTCAAAAACTGTATTGGAATGTACAAGCCAATACCTTTCATATTTTGATACCCAACTCGGTGGGGTAGTCAGCCCTTCAGAAATTTTTCCCGCCCTTTTTTGACCATATTTCAAAAACGGATATTTTTACAGACTTCTCTATATTTTTCCTGTAAAATATAGATCCATATCTACAAACACTTGGTACATATCACGTCGATCGCTCTGCAATCTTCGGAGATAGGGGGGGGGGGGGAACGGTCATTTTTTTGACCTTTTTCAAAATATTTTAATGATACCACTTTTGACTTTGTACGTTCCATTTAAAATTTCGATTTCAAAATTTGTATGGAAAATCTTCATTTTGATTTTTCAAACAGATTATGTGCGGGCGCACAAAATGTATTATTATTTCAAATTTCAAGTCAATAGCTGCAGTAGTTTCTGAGATATTAAGGATTCAATACACAAAACAGACCCAAAGCGATTTCATAAGGGTTTTGCAACCGATGGCAAAACCCTAATAAACTATCACTTAATGTTATCTGTGCTATCGCATAGTTCGCTTTTGTAAACAAACCTCCTAAATTCGAAGACTGAACGTATGTACCTTAACTTAAATTTTAGTATTTCTGTATGTAGGTATATCTCTCTAAATAGTTCGTTCTGCATGTGTTCATAATGCTTTGGAATCGTATGAATAGGTACATAGATATTATAATAATTAGACGACCACTGTGGCGCGGTGGGCGAAGGTCCGCCTGGAGGAGGTTGCGGGTTCGATTCCCGCCTCGGGACAAATATTTGGACGATCTGCAGATATAGTACCCATAACACAAGCTCTGCTTAGCTTGGGGCTGGATGATGCTGTGTGGATTGTCCAGCATTATTATATTTTATATATATTATGTATTATATAATACACAATCCAGTCCCCACATTTCTTTCTACAGTGCCTACCGCGCCGCGCCCCGCCGCCGCCCGCGTCCTAGGTGCGCGAGGTAGTATGTAATTGGTCTACCCTCTATTCTCGTGTTATTGTGTATCAGAGATGCGGCGCGGGGGTCGGGGGGCGGGGGGCGGGGTCCTGCCTCAGCGCTCGGGCTCCGCGGAGCAGCCGCGTGCATTCTGTGCTTTCATTGATATTTAACATATTAGACAAAATGTACGGATATAAGATAATTTTAACAGTTTTGTTGTGCGTTGCAGCGATAGATTCAGTGAAGAGTGCAGTGAGTGGGCCAGGTGAGTTTGCTTCGAGCTTCACATGTCATGCCTACGGCGGCGTCGTGTGTATCATGATTAGGTATTAGGTTAGGTATAGTTCTGTGAGCGCAGCCTGTTAGTACTCTGAGCCTATAAATAACTAAGTACAGTTGGTTGCGCTAGCGTGCAAGTGAATTTGACCCTACTAAGCTTCAATTTTCTAGAAATACCATGTGCTGATAAGATTTACGAGATGCATGTAAGATATAATAAATATTTTTATAAAAATTGGTATCTATGGCACGTTTCGTTACAAAGCAGCCCAGTGTTCCCCAGTGCGGCATATGTCGAAGGTGGACAGAGCGAACCATCCCATCGCCACCGACTATAATACTCTAAACTTCATAGTTTAGTAGGTAGGTAATAAGCTCGTTCTTGAATTAATATAGTATCGTATTTCTATTTAATTCTGCAGTTGAGCTACCTTTGGATTTTGAAACAGTTTAATAGTGAAATACTACTACTAATTTGTTTTTATTACTGTAGGTAATTTGTTTAAGTAATAAAATTCAATTCAATTCAATTTTATGTTATTATTAAACAACAATGCAAAATGTATTATTGTATCGTAGCAGCTTCCGAGGCGACATGACAGGCAGAACCCTTCCAGTGCTCATCACTCTCTCACATATCTTGCTGTCCACTGTCCAGTTATTCACCTGAACAACTCAGTCTGTAGGTACTTTGCGTTGGGTTGTTCATGACGATCTGTTCTTTTATTCAATTGTTATGTCTTGCCAAAATATTATTATTTTATAGACCTTACTATCATCTATATGACATGTTGGAATCAGAATAGTCAATAGGTTAAAAAAGTAACGCAAGTATTTTTGGTGGTTTATTTGTGGTAAACTATACTAATAGGTACTTTAAGACTCTACTGAAAAAAAAAAGTATCATCATTCATCTATGTCTATTCACTGGTCTGTCTACCTACAATTAGGGAACTTCATAGTGCATGCACCAAACTTCATAGTGCATGCACCGAACTTCATAGTGCATGCACCGAACTTCATAGTGCATGCACCGAACTTCATAGTGCATGCACCGAACCGCAAATAAATGTGTGGACGCGGTAGGTCAGTGTAGTGAATACAAACAAACAAGAGAGAGAAAAAACAAACAAACAGACAAACATGTGAGCTCAGGGTGCACTGATCCTGTGACCTTTTATATGATAGATACTTTAGATTGGAGGGTTTCTGCGAGCCGTAAGATAAAGTTATAGCTAGTTTTATTTGATGCAATGCTACACTTAGGTACTATTAGCAAGTAGGTATAACAGGATGAAATAGGTAAGGTAAGGTGAGGCCTATTTCTCATTAATAAAGGATTAGTTGTCTAATATATGTATGTGTCCACGTAATAAATTGAATTG